>CAUYON010181101.1:0-39806 GCA_963573935.1 Arctocebus calabarensis
GATCAAGGAAATGCCATGAAGGATATCTGTAACAGTATGATCAAAATATTTCTGAATGTATATGAATCGTGCCCTGTGATTGCACCAATGTACATAATTATGATTCAATAAAATTATTAAAAAAAAAAAAAGAAAAAAAAAAGCCCTCCAGCAGAAAACATGGGCAAAGGAAGTAAAGTTACTGATGTCAAGGAATAAACTTAAAAATAATCCTTGACTTTTCATGTAAAAAGAGTTAAAAGCAATTACAAGCATAGTGCCATATTATTTTTTTAGCTACTGGATAGGCAAAGATTTAATAGTTTGATGGCATACTGTGTTGACGAAGAAATGGATGAATAAGCATGTTTATATGTTGCTGTGGAATATAAGACCTTCACATGCTCCTATCCATCTCCCCTTATATTTTGTCTTCTTATCTGTGTTTCTCTGTGACCTAAGAGGCTAATCCCTATAGGCTTCTTTGCCAGTTGTCTTCTGGTTGGCTTCAGCAAATGGGACGTTTTGGAAAGGTCAGTGTATTTCACTCCTTGAGGGTGCACCTAATATGTGAATAATTTGACACTAGTAAAATTCAACTTTGTTTCTATTTTTTTTTTATTAAGTCATTTGTACATAGATCGTGAATACATTTATGCCATTGTGGGATTCATTGTGTTGATTATTTGTACAAATTGGAGTGCTTACATCCTACTAATTAACATAGCCTTGACCTCTTTGACCCAATTATAAAGTGAGACTCTGTCTCAACTTTCATTTGGAAAAGTGACTGGTTCCACAGGAGGGCTGATTTGGAAGTGTCCGGAGGCCAGCTCCTCCTGCTTCAAACAATTCAGCTCACCCCAAAGCTTCAAAATCCATCTGGCCTAAGAAATTCCCATATCAAAGAAACACACTCCAGTTTCTTTGTAGACAATTTACTAATCATTCAGCGTTCTATGAAAAATGCTTGTTTGTTTCAGTGGCTTTCTGAAATGTTTCCCAAACTTAGAAGTATTTTCACTGACTGAAGTTGTTTATTGTTCTGTTTCCTTAACTACACCTTTCTATCAAAAAAAGTCTTAATACACTAGCCAGGCCCACCTGGACTATCACATCTCTTGTCTGGTTGTGAAGATGCTGCTGGCATCCCAGGAAGCCTTCATAATTCTGCCTAAGGAAGATTTCACTTAAGAGGTGGATGTAAAACTGGGATCTGAAAGTTAACAGAATTTACCAGGAGGAGTCATTGGAGAAATGGACTTTGAAGAAGACTGTGTGGGTTGAGCATGGTTAAAAACAAAAGTAGAATGTGTTCAAGGATGACAAAGAATTTGTGTGGTTGAAACTCCAAATGGAATGCTGGACAGAATGGAGATGTAGGGAGACAGGAGAGCTGAGGTGGGGTTCAGAAAAGCCTTGTAAACCCACACTAAGGAGGTGAGCATCCCCCAGGTGTCTTTACTAAGTGTGCCTGCCATGAGTGGTCTGTAGAAAGAGTGTGCCTCACCCAAAGTTTGGCAAGTGGGGCATGATATCACTCTCTTTGGGACTAACAAGGCACATTGTCATAGTACGTGCTCTGAAAAGTCCTGCAACATCAGATCTTCTTTGATTTCTTTCATCCAGAATTTCAAATTTTCATTTTCAGGGACTCCAACCAGGAAGTTAGAAATTTGGAGAGCATGCTGGCAAGGGTAGAGCCTCGCCAGCAACAGAGTCTTAAGAAACAGGTTCAGTAATGGAGTAAAACTGAAAACTTTTCCTCTTAGAACTGGAACCAGACAAGGTTGTCCCCTGTTTTGTCATTTTTATCTATTCACTAATTCTGCTGCTCATCTTTCTCCAAGGACTTGTCCACTCTAGGGCTATGCCCTGCCCTGGAGGGCAAGCCCTTGTGAGCCCCCTCCACCCCCTGCCTGGAGCGTCTGGCAGCCCCAGACCTGCCCCTGGGGGTTGCAGGCTGCCCCCTTCCTGTCAGACTGAAGGGCTGGGGGGATCCCAGCAGGGGGAGGGAAATCCCTTTACCCCAGTTGTCAAATGGCCCCCCACCCCTGGATTTTCCTCCTCCCTCCATCCCTGACGGTAGTTCTAGCCTTCCCAAACTGCTTTTGATCTTCTGATTCTTTTGGGATTGAAGCAGACCAAGATCCCCCCTGGCACCCAGTTGGGGGGAGCCTGTGTTTTTTAACAACACCCCTACACTTCACCTGTTCCATCCCTTCCCATGCTGCCAACTTCTAACTGCAATAGCGACTCCGTGCTTGTCTGTTTTGTTCTGTGTATAAACAGGGTGTTGTGGAGACAATCCCTCCCTTTTCCCCTGGTCTCAGCCACTCATGGAAGCAGGACCAGTAAGGGACTTTCGATTAAGAAAACAAAAATAAAAACAAAGAAAACACCCCCCACACACACACAAATAACAAACAAACAAATAAAAAACAGTCTTGGGATAAGTTCGAGCAAATAAATAAATATATTTTCTCCCTGTCCGTCTCTGCCTCATTCTTTTGAATTCTCCCCCTCTCTGCCCCTTTCTTTGTTTCTCTTCCATCTGCATGATTGTTTTAGAGCCTCTGTAAAGCTTATACTTGATTTTCCACATAAACTCTGTGTGTGTGTGTGTGTGTGTGTGTGCGCGCGTGGTGGTCACTACAAAGACTGGTCAGTTAGGAGGACACACATGGATTATGCTTGAATGCTTATGAGTGCCAAGGGCCTCCTGGATCAGGTGACCATGGATCTGGCTGATACTGGGATCACAGCAGTACTTCTCCAGTCTAGACAATAAGGTAGGGGGGTGTGTGTGTGTGTGTGAGGCATGGAGAAAAGAAATATTGGAATTATAGATGACGGAGAGCATTGCATCAAAGATGATCTAGTTCAAACCTTCATTTTCTTGACTGTGGAAAGACAAAGGGTAGGTGAATGCTAAATGTAAAACACCACTTTAAAACATTGTTTTTAACATAATAGCTTGATACCCTTAGAGTAAATCAATGAATTAAATACATCTTACATTACTCATATGGTAGCAGTAAACAACTTTAATTATTAGGTCAGATTTGATGTGGTTTTCTAATAAAGCAGATTCTTGCTTAGAGCGACTAAATATTAAATCTATTAAATATGAGAAAATGCTCTGCATTTGGGGAAGATTAATTTGAAATTTGTCATGTTGCTTTCCTCTGTTTTGACTTTGCCTATTCATTTACATTTAGAAATAGTATTTCAAGGATGGATGAGTTCTTACAGTGCTCAGATAATTTGATATGCAACTGTGTCTTAAAAGTAAGATAATCCCATCTGTGTTATTAATAGGCTATTGATTTAAATTTTAAACACCTTGGGCTCAAGTTGCTGATCAATCTTATGAAAAAGACACGGGGGAGTTGGACCCTTCTCTCTTTGGAAATAATGACTATTCTATCCCAGTACAATCCTTTGTTTAGCCCTCCTTTCTAAATTCATTGTTTTTACTATAAACTGCTTTAAATCTTCTCTGGGACTAAGGGGGGGGTATAAATCCATAAATAGAATCAAAATGAGCCATGAATTAGTCAATAGGGAAATTGTCAAAGGACTGTGCTTATCTATATGACCAGAATAGTTCCTCTGGTTAGGATTTGGGACAAAATGCAAACACCACCACCCACTTCATAGGCTGAAAAAAGAATCAGTATAAGTTATAACAGCTGATCCCTTCCTTATCCAAAAGAAAGGAAAGCCAATTATGCTTTTCCAATTTTGACTCACAAAATCTAGAGGTTGGAGTGGACTTTCTGGGTCAGTCAGGCTTCTTCTATCATCTGATGCTGCGATGTCCTAGATTCTGTGTACAATCTCTGGTTGTCCAGTGGCGGAGACCTTGAGCTTGCTTAACCAAGGCCGTGCCCTTCACCTTCCCCATCTGGCCTTGATTATCACAAGGTCATCTGAATAGTGTGTCAACATCTTTCTCGCCTTCATAGCCATCCATTTGTAAGACAAGTCAAATTTCTCTTTGACAACCCAGCAATGCACATCTTCTATCAAACTCCCCCTGCCTTAGGATGAGCTCTGACAAATAAATAAACAAATAAAAAAGCCAGAGAAATTTGCTTTTATCTTCAACTCCTAACTATCATAGTTCTATGTTGATCATTCTTCTCATTCTCTTTTTTCTTTCTTTTGTTTTTCTCTTAGTTTTCCTAGGTAACAAAACTATACCAAGCACACTGAGACGGAATTTGCCTATATATTATCTCTGTTAATTTTCCCTAATTAAAGGATTAAGAGCTTTCTTCTGCAGATTTTGACTCTGGAATAAAAGCCAGACTATCTGGACGTTAACTTTTAGAACTGCTCTGTTGGGCAGTGCCTGTGGCTCAGTGAGAAGGGCACCGGCCCCATATACCAAGGGTGGCAGGTTTGAACCCAGCCCAGGCCAAACCCCAACAAAAGAATAGCTGGGTGTTGTGGCGGGTGCCTATAGTCCCAGCTACTGGGGAGGCTGAGGCAAGAGAATCACCTAAGCCCAAGACCTGGAGGTTACTGTGAGCTGTGACGCTACGGCACTCTACGAGGGGGACAAAGTAAGACTCTGTCTCAAAAAAACAAAATCTAGAACTGCTCTGTTTAATATAGTAGTCATTTAGTAGTCATGAGCCACACATGACTATTGAGGACTTTCCATATAGTCAGTATGATGCAAGAACTGAATTTAAAAATTTTATTTAACTTTAATTTAAAATTAAAGCAATGTAAACTATGTTTTCATTAAAGTCAACTTTATTGTTTGAATAACATTACATTGACTTTAATCACTGCATTGTGTAAAATATAATTGTCATATAACACATAGTGTGTCAGGCACATATATCACTTTTGGTATACAAATAAAATATGACCAATCTCCTATACTAATATGCCAATGAAATGATTCAGGTTGCTGGACACAGTGGCTCATGCCTGTAAACCTACACTCTGGGAGACCTAGGTGGGTAGATAGCTTGAGCTCAGGAGTTCAAGAACAGCCTGAGCAAAAGCAAGAACATGTCTCTAAAAAATAGCCAGGCATTGTGGCTAGCACCTGTAGTCCCAGCTACTCGAGAGGCTGAGGCAAGAGGATTGCTTGAGCCCAAAAGTTCAAGCACTCCACCTAGGGTGACAAAGTGAGACTGTCAGAAAGAAGGAAGGAAGGGAGGGAGGGAAGGAGGAGGAAATGATTCAGGTTGAATGAGTCTTTTCCTTGTACGGATGTAACACTGTGTTTATTTCAATGTTTTGTAGAGATAGCAGGAATTATAGTATTACCTATGGAAATCATGCTAAATAAATTGTAATAGTCATTTTAATCATGATGCCATTAAATTATATTTCCAGTGTAAAAATTAAGTATGAACAATTTTTAAATTAAAAATAAAGACATACTCCTCACACAGAATCAAGTGGAAATTAGAACAGTAAAAAAAATCACAGAGACTGGAAGATGTCAGAATTCACAAAGAATGACAATTATAATTTGCAATTTGTTGAAGCATAGCAAATAAGAAAGCTAACTCTGTTATGTAAAAAAAACCTATAGATAATTAAGTGGGCAAAATTTAAAGACATTTCAGCAAACATGATTTGATAAACAGCTTTTTCTAAACAGTCAAAAATTATTTAGTTTAATTAGTTTTCCACAATCAGAATCAAACTACTACTAAAAATTTAAATGATTTTTCTTTAAGCTCTGAGTTTGTAACTCTGGCCAAGTGTATATCTATTTGAATCCTTACACACATAAGAAAAGTTATTTGTAGATGAATACATGATAAAATAAGTTATTTTGGTTATTGAAATTTCATTTGAAAATTATGAAGAAAAGAAGATTTTAAAAGATGTTTTACTCAAAATTAAAGATCCTCAGTGAAGCCACCAAATGATTAAACATAAAATCCAAGATTTTTCTAACAATATTAAAGACTAATTAAAAATTTGGAAGATTCCAAATATATATTTATCTTTAGCTGTAATTGAATTATATGATATGCCACTGCCTGATTAATACTTCATCTTTTATCTCAAAGATCTTCCAAAATTACAAAGAAACACTATCAATTGCCAGCCTAAAACATTACATGTTCAGCATAAGTATTTTTGAATCTTTTAAAACTATCAAAGAATTTTAGCTAGATGTTAAAAAAAATTAATTCCTATTATGACAATGCCCTAGCTATATTTGGTTGAAAAAAATGTGACCTTATTTGAATTTTAAAACAAACTTATTGACGTTTCTTCTTGCTTTATACCAATATGTTACATGTTGAAAATATCTGTGATCAGTTTTCTGATGCAGATTCTGTAAAAAAATGTCATGAATAGATTTTTAAGTCATTCACTACATACCAAATGCTGTGAAAATTCATTCACTTGTAAAAATGTTTACAAGGAATAAAAGACAATCTAGTGATCTTCTACTCTTTGCAAATTCTTGATGGTTGATTTGCTGAAGAGTTTTATAAAGATTTGCTACAGTGTTAGCTGTAATTCAAGAGTTTCTTAATATAAAAGGAACACTTGCCAAATAGTCGTCATACTGCAAAAATGACAGTGTGATTTATGTTTTCTCACTGATATAACACTGCATATGGATGAGTTAAATTTGACATTCCTAGGAAAGTAAAACCTTACTTGTGACTTAGTAATACATGTGGGAATTTATGTTGAAATTGAAACTTTTCATAATACAATTCACTAATAATGATTTTATAATTTTTTAAATATAAATGACAATGTTGAAGACTTTAACTGTAATTGGCATTATGTAAATTATACCAAAACTAAAAGAAAACATTAATGCTTTGTTGATTGTGAAAAATCTATTCAATTTATACAATATCTCTTTGAATTTGATGGAGTGACAATTCATGAATTTTCTTGAACAAAGTTGTGAAATTATATCAAATAAATTTTTATTAAAAAGTTGAACCAATTTTACAAACTAGATGCAAATATTAAAGTAAAATGACTTTTTGGTATTTTCCATTTACTGGAATATTTATAAGCATATCTATAGTTACTTGGGTATGTGAATCTATATTTTCAACTATAAATTTTATGAAATCTAAATAAAGACCAAGTATTGCTGATGAAAATGTAGCATCCCAATTAGGATATGCTGTTAAGTGTAAATCACATGACAGAATTTGAAAACTTTTATTAAAAAATGAAAAACATTTTATAAATAATGTTTTATATTGATTATGAATTGAAATAATATTTTAGATATATTGGTTTAAATTAATACATATTTAATTTCACTAAATAGGGATGATATAATGATACCAATAAATGATTTTTTTTTTTTGAGACAATGTCTCACTTTGTCGCCCTGGATAAAGCGCCATGGCATCATCAGAGCTCAGGACAACCTCAAACTCTTGGGCTTGAGCAGTCCTCCTAGCTCAACCTCCCAAGTAGTTGGGACAACAGATACCCACCATAATGCCCAGCTAATTTTTTCCCCCTATTTTTAATAGACATCGTCTCTTGCTCTCGTTCAGGCTGGTCTCAAACCCCTCAAGTAACCCACCTACCTGGGTCTCCCAGAATGCTAGGATTACAGACGTGAATGGCCAGCCCTCATGTTTTCCAATAAATAACTAAATGTTGGGAAATAAAGAAATCTCCCATGCAGAATTTCAAATGGCATATGTAGATATTTCCCCCCTCAAAGCAGTAGAACATAACTCCTCATTCCTTAAGTTTTATTTTCCAAAAAGTACAGTATGAAAAGAGGATTATACCTTTACCTCTGAGAAACCTGTCTAATGGTAACTCAGCCAGTTCATATGGGGCATCATCTAAATATCATCACATCAGATGTACATGCAACTCAAGGTACAATTCATCCTGAGGCCTAATCCCACAGTGGCCCTCTTTCTATGGCCTAATCCCATAGTTCTAGGCAGCTCCACCCTACTAAATCTAGGGGAGGTAGCCATATGCCCATAGCTCATATACTCTACTGTGCATGACAGTGTAGATGGTACCACCAAGATACTGCCAAGATTTACAATTTGTGCCCTCTGGAGGGGTGGCCATTGTACCGACACTGCACCTGGCCCCACTGGAACTACACCTGGGCTGGCCAAAGAATATTGAGCTAAACTTTGGGCCCCTGATAGGAAAGGCAGCACAGATGATGGATGATTTCTAAAACAACTTTGGGGTTGTTCTTCCCTCATTTTAATCCTGCCATATCAAACAGCAGTTTGGCCATAACCTCCGGGTTCTCTCCCAAGCATGTATTCTCATTCCTTTCAATATACACAGGCTGGGAATTTCTCATATCTTTAAATTCTGCTTCTCTTTTGATTAAAATACCCACATTTAAATCATTTCTCTCTTTTCACATTTTCCTCTAAGTATCCAAGAGGAGCCAAGTTGCACCTTCAACACTTTGCTTAGAAATTTTTTCAGTCAGGCTTGGTGCCTGTGGCTCAGCAGCTGGGGCACCAGCCACATACACTGGGCTGATGGATTCAAACCCAGCCTGGGCCTGCCAAACAACAATGACAACTACAACCAAAAAATAGCCAGGCATTGTAGCAGGTGCCTGTAGTTACTTGGGAAGCTGAGGCAAGAAAATTGCTTAAGCCCAAGAGTTTGAGGTTGCTGTGAGCTATGACATCACACACTCTACCCAGGGTGACATAGTGAGACTGTCTCAAAAAAAGAAAAAAAGAAAGAAAAAAGAAATTTCTCCAGTCAAATATCCTATTTTATTGCTCACAAGTTCTACTTCCCACAAAGCAGTAGGGTATGAACAACAGTCCAGCCAAGTTCTTTGCCACTTTGCAGCAGGACAGCTGGTCCTCCAATTTCTATTTATATGCTCCTCATTTCCATTTGAGACCTCATGAAAATGGCCTTTACCATCCATATTCCTAACATTTTGTTCTTGACCACTTAGACATGCTCTAAGAAGACTGGGGCTTTCCCCACCGTTAAGCTCTTTTTCTAAGCTCTCACTAGAATTGCCCTTTATGGTTTGCTTATGGCAATGTAGCCTTTTTTTTTTTTTTGAGACAGAGTCCCACTATGTTGCCCTCAGTAGAGTGCACGGTGTCACAGCTTATAGCAACCTCAAACTTTTGGGCTTAAGTGATTCTGTTGGCTCAGGCTCCCAAGTAGCTGGGACTACAGGCGCCCACCACAATGCCCAGCTCTTTTTTTGTTGTAGTTATTGTTTAGCAGGCCCCAGCTGGGTTTGGACCCTCCATCCCCAGTGTATGTGGCTAGCGCCCTTACTGCTGAGCTACAGATGCTGAGCCAGTGTAGGCTTTTTCTAATATGCACCTCAAAATTCTCCTCTGTCCATTACTGAATTCCAAAGCCATTTCCACACTTTAGAAATCTGTCACAATGGCATTCTATTTATGGGATCAATTTCTATCTCAGTTTACTTAGACTGCTATGATAAAACACCATAAACTAGGGAGCTTGCAAACAAAAAAAATTTTTTTCCCATAGATCTGGAGCTTGAGATGCCCAAGATTAAGGCATCAATAGATTGTCTGGCGAAGACCTGTTTCCTAGTTCACAAATTACACCTTCCCACTGTGTCCTCACATGGTACACAAAGAGGCTGCCTGGGTCTCTCTGGGTTCTTTGATAAAGGCACTAATCCCCTTTGAGAGGGGTCCACTCTCATGATCTTATTGCCTTGTGAAAGAACTAAGGAAGTTTCACTCCAAAACAAGACTACTTGGTATAAAGAATACTTTGGGTTTTGTTTGCTTTGTGAAAGAATCTCATTCTGTTGCTCAAACAAGAGTACCATGGCATCAGCCAAGCTCACAGCAACCTCAAACTCATGGGCTTAAGCGATCATCCTGCCCTAGCCTCCTGTCATGACATTCAGTTAGTTTGGGGTTTTTGTTTGTTTGTTTGTTTTAGTAGTGATAGGTCTCTCTTGTACAAAGTGGTTTTGAACTCCCGAGCTCAAGGGATCTTCCCACTTCAGCTTCCCATAGTGCTGGGATTACAGGCCTGAGCCAGCACACCCACCTAAAAAAAAAGCGTGCTTTGAATTAAGAGCCATTCAAGATCAGAAAGCTTTGGAAGCACTTTCCCTCTATCTACAGAAAACCAGACTGACCAGGACAAAAGATAAAAGGGAGCAACCGACTTCCTTTCTTCCACCTGTTATCATAATCCTTTGCAAGAAAGAAGATCAAGAATGCTAGCAGACCTGGCCCAAATCATTTACAACACAATACCTGTCTGTCAGTTTAATTTATGAGTCAATCTGTTCTGCCCATCTCTTCATCTTCCCAGCAACCACTTGCTGCACCTGTACTCCACATCCTCCCCCTCCCTTCCAAAAGGCCACTAGAAGGAATCTGACCATCATTGAGATATTGGGTAATTACTCTTGTGTTTCTCCCCATGCACTTGGTATTTGGAAATACACATTTCTCTTATTAATCTACTTTAATTATGAGTTGATCTTTTAGTGAATTTTGCGGGAGAAGGGGGAAAGGGCAAGTTTCCCCTCACCACTGCACTTGCAAAGGCTTCACTTGCTAATACCATCACCTTGGAGTTTAAGCTTTCCTCATATAAATTTGTGAGGGACAGTGGTGGCTCAAATGTTCAGACCATTGTAGAAACATTGTACCAAATACCAGAGCAGGAACCTCAAACTCTCAAGGTCTTCAGAACAATAGAAGTCTGAGAAACTTGTCACAGCCTAAAAAACCTAGGGAAACATGATGGGTGTGTCAGATGGGATCCTGGATCTGAAATAGGACATTAAGTATAAATAAAGGAAATATGAATAAAATATGGATATTAGTTGATAATAATGTATCAGCTTTGGCTTATTAATTCTGACAAATATCCCTTAGTAATATAAGATGTTAACACAAGGGGAGATCGGGTGCACAATATATGGAAACTCTTCCTCTCATTTTTGCAACTTTTCTACAAATCTAAAGCTATTCTAAAATAGAATATTTCTACAAAAATATTAAATATTCACCTGCTTCTTTTTATTTACTTTTTGTTGTGGCTACTGAAAAGTTTTCAATTGCACATATAACTAACATTATCATCCAATTAATTGGGCAACATTGCTTTAGAGAATGGAGTTGCTATGGTGCCAATCAAAGTGACCCTGTTGCCTGGAAAGCTGCAGCTCAAAGCCTGTCTTTACCATTTGCCACACATATACTACGACATGCTCCTAATCTGAGGTCCTTGTAGGTAAAATGAGAATAGCAGGATAATGCAAGGATTGCATACGGTGGCTTATTGGAAGAAAACTAGCACAATTCCTGGCCTATAATAAACAAACACTTATTGACAGTTACCATGTGTTGTATTCATGGTCTTACTAAAGGATGCAAATAATTACAATGCAATCACCGAAGGAATCACAGAGAAAGAAATGATTGCACAGTCACAGAAAACAACTTCTGGCCTGAATCTGTAAGGATTAAGTAAGGAGTCCCACACAGGCTCAAAAAAAAAAAAAAAAGTTTATTTCCATAAAGGTATCCCCAGGGTCAATGTGCATGTGTTATAATACAGATTTGTGTTTCCCTGTGATATTTAAGGTGCATTTTCCAACCATTTGGAACCATTTCCAACCATTTGGTCCCCACTTTCTATCTCTGTTACCTACTTATCTTACTTTCCTCACATGTCCCCTAACTTCAGACTACATAAAAACGGTGCTCTAAACTCTCTACATTTTATAATTTAATTTCTGTATCACATGCATAACATTATATTTTCCTGGAACTTAAATGAGTATAATTTTAAGGCATAGGAATAAAGAGGCTTAGTTATCCACACTACATAATCTATTTACATAATCTTCTATTTGTTCAAATTTAGCTATACTAACAAGAAATATGGCCCATGATGTTCTTCCCCACAGGAGATGGACAGTTAATTTCATTTCCAGCAGAATGCTTTGCTTCGGTGACGACAAAATCCTCTCCTGAAGTATTTGTCTTTTTTGCCATCCATTCTTCTTTATTATACCCATTTGTTCATTCATTTCACACATGTTTGAGCACCTACCGTGTGCCAGGTACTAATGATACATTCTTCTGCATAAATGTATGTGTGTTTATGCTTTTTTCATGTGTGTTTGTCTTATTTTCCAGGTAAGGTGTAAATCACATAAAGACTCAATTGATAGTGTCTTTCTCTTTGGCAATCATCTTACCTGTTGGCCTCCCTCATCACTCTAATCGCTCTGTCACACACCAACTGCCATCACTACTACAGGGGATAAAGAAAAAATTCCCTTTCACCATCTGAAGTTTTGCAGAAAAATCAACTAACAAAATTTGGCAGATAAATGAGAGAAATGAAATTTTTCAATAAACATTTATCAATATACATACAAAATACATTTATCAGTATACATTTAGCAATATACATAGGGGGGAGATGCATAGTAAGTACCCAACTCCCAAACATAGTGCAGAATTTGATATACCATCTCAATGTTACAGAAAGAGTGGAAGCTCAAAGGATGGCCCAGAATTGGTCATGGCAGTGAATCAAGTTATGGAGGCAAAACTGGTTGTGCTGGGGGAGGATGGGAGGCCTGGCTAGCAAAATTTGTCATTGTTACACAGATGAAACCTTATAGGTAACAGCCCTCAGAGAGAATAGGTGGTAAATGTTTCTCTCAGACTTTTTTCCCTTGTTTTTTTTTTTAATTTCAAATTAATATGAGCATACACATTTTTAGGTTCCAATGTTCTCACTTTGAAGGGAAAGTTCAAGTTGTAGTAGAAAAGCCCTTCACTCAAGGGATGGGCTGAATTCCCTTGCGTTATGCCCATTAGATGAGCTCTCACCAAATACCCTTCTTCATCCCTCTGATTGCCCTTCCCCTTCTCTCCCCTCTCCATCATTCTTTCTCCTTCCTAGACTATTTTTGTGCTTTAACATTTATATGAGCATGTAATTGCTTATGTATTGGTTTCATATTAGTATTGAGTACATTGGATTTTTTTTTTTATTCTTAGGATACTTTACTGAGAAATATGTGTGTCAACTCCATCCAAGTAAAACATAAAAGATGTTTTATGGCTGAATGGTATTCCATGGTATACATATACCACATTTTGTTAATCCATTCACACTGATAAGCATTTGGGCTGCTTCCATGACTTGGTAATTACCAATTAAGCTGCAATAAGCATTCAAGTGCAAATGTCTTTGTGGTAAAATGCTTTTTGTTCTTCTGGGTAGATACCTAGTAATGGGATTGTGGGATCATTTGGAAGCTCAATTTTTAGTTGAGAATTCTCCATACTTCTTTCCATAAAGGTTATATTAGTTTGCAATCCCACCAACAGTGTAGAAGTGTTCCCTCCTCTTAGACTTTTAAAGGTGTCAACATCTCAGTTAATCTTCCTAGATGCAGAGAAAGGCCCAGAGAAAGCCTGACTACATCAGTGCAGATTTTCTCTGCAGATTCAAAATCACCCCAGGAAAGACAGTTCTGCAGGGCTACTTCTGTTTGCAGACCTCTGAAAAGACATCTTATAACATGTTGAAGAAGTAAATTTGGGGGTGAAATGTTTTGATATTGTAGGGATCTTAGTGAAACTCACCCTTTTCCCCCTGAAAGGCCACTGAAAGATCAATTCACAGTTAAGGCAGATTAATAGGAGAAATACTTATTTCCAAATACCATGGTCATGGGGGAACCACAAGAATGATTACCCAATGTATCAATGATGGTCAGATATTTGTAAAGATGACTTTTTGAGGGAGGGAGAAGAATGTGGCATGTGGGTAGAGCAAGCAGTTGCTAGGTGAATAGAAGGGGAAGGGATAGATTGACTTTAAATTAACCTGAGACACAGGTGGATAGGTTTTGTGTTTTAAATGACTTGGACCTGGTTTGCTAGCCTTCAGGGGGAGGAAAGGAAGTCAGCTACCTCCCTTTAATCCCCTGATCAAGTCAGTATGGTTTTATACAGATGGAGGGAAAGCCCCATTCAATGCTTTCTGATTATGAATGGCCTTTAATTCAAAATATTCTTTATATCAAGTAGTCATATTTTGGGGCAAAATTTCCTTAGCTCCTTCAATATCTTTCACTACCAATATTTGTGCCTAGCATAGTTTCCCACATAGAATGGGAAAACATTGGGTCTCAGACCGAGTTGCAGATAAAGAAGAAAGGAAGAGAAGTGTAGAGTCACCTCACGTCCTTCCTAAATAGACCAGTCCTTCTATCCTGATTCTAGATTATAAGTTTAATTGTGCTATTCTTCCAATGAAATCCAGTTTTCAGTAAATGTGACAAAACTCGGGTTTGTCTCTTGGCCAGCTATCTTCTTTTATTTGATAAACCACAAAAAATTTCTCCTACATATTGGCCAAACAGAGTATACTGATCTTAGAAAAGGTAGGAACAAGCCTCATTTCTCAAAGTAAATGAGGTTTGTATGGGGCTTTGGGAACACCCCATCCAACACTTACCATGGTACAAAACCTTGCCATGGTTTTATACAAGTGAGGGTCGGGGGTAAGCTCTAGGTGCTGATGAACAACCCTGAACTAGTTAGAGGCTGATTTGACTCTGACACAAACCAGATCTCAGGCACCAAAAGCAATTTAAGTTAATTATTCTCCCAGTATGGAGAGAAACGGGGAGACTGAGTGCTATAATCAGCACCAGTCTTCTGACCGACCTGAGTGCTAAAGCTGCAAAGGAAATCAGTTGCAGTGCTGGGGCGGGGGTGTTACTCGGTTTCCTTCCCACTACTTAGTTATTATTCTGAGGAATGCATTTAATTATGGAGAGAACTCAAGTTATTTGCTTTCCAGTAGCTGGCTCTTTGGGGTTATTTCTACCAGCACCTTTCCTTTGCTGAAAAACAAAGGCTTGTTTACAACTTGACCACTCTTTTTGGCTTCACTTTCAAAGCTTTCTCCCATACCAAAGCAAAGCAAGGTAGTGTAATGCAAATAGTCTACAGTAGACTACTTTTGCCAACCCAGGACTTATTTTCAACTGCATGCAAACGAGAACTCTCCAAAGACCTGTGAACTGTAAATAGCTCTGGTTGTGAATGGGGTCAGCTTGGTTTAATTTAGAGCTTCACAGAGCTTTTCTCTAGAAATTCAAACACTGGTGAACAAACCCCTCTGGGGCCTTTAAAAAAATTCCAGGGCCAGCACCTCTATTTACTCTTTAGACTCCTGCCTGTCTGGTGGAGGTCTGCTCTTAAAAGCTAATCAGTTCCACAGTTGCTGCCCTGGCTGCCTGTGGCAAGTCTGTGTCTTCAACACAAGCCCTAAATTGAGCTACCTGAGCACACTACCCACTGGGAATCGGGTAGAGGAAGTGGTTGTTGAGAAAAGCATGCTGAGGTTAATGCTTAGGCCAGGACAGGCCTGGGGACAAGCAGTCAGTGGCCAGCTCTCCTATGTCACCCAGCATAGCCCTGTCCTTATACATGGAACCCAGTGGAGGCCAGCAATGGAATCCAATAATACAACTGGGGTTGTTAGGTAGGTAATTAGGAACAGCACTCTTGGGGAAGGAGGACCAGGGCTGAGCACCCTCACCATGCTACCATCTTGATGTCACCCATTTAATTTTGTCCTAAGGGATTTCTCACAGCTGGAGAAGAGAGATTATTCTACCAATATACCATTCAAAACTTAGGAGAGCTCATCCTACTAGTCTTCTAATCACAACTTAAGAGAGATAGATCATCCTACCAGTCTACCAATCAGAACTTAGGAGAGCAGCCAGACATAAGAAAAGCACCACCTACAAAGGTAGGAATATCAGAATGACTGCAGATCTCTCAGCTGAAATGTTTCAAGCCAGAAGAAGATGATCATCAACCTTCAGTCTCCTAAAACAAAACAACTTCCAGTCCAGGATCCTCTATCCAGCTAAACTGAGTTTTATTTGTGATGGAGAAATCAAATACTTTAATGACATAGACATGTTGAAGAAATCTGCCACAACTAAACCAGCTCTCCCAGACATCTTCCACAATGACCAGTATCTACTTCCAAAGTAAACTCACCCAGAAATTTTTTAACAAAACCCAACTTCCACAGTGGTGAAAGGATTAAAAATGTCCACTGGACAGCCAAAAATTATGACACCCAAAACACAACCAGGTTTATCTCTCAATTAATGTGAATGGTTTAAATTGTCCTCTAAAGAGGTATGGCTGGCTGACTGGATACATAAACTCAGACCAGATATCTGCTGTATATAAGAATCTCGCCTTACCTTAAAGGATAAAAATAGACTCAGGGTGAAGGGATGGACTTGTACAGTACAGGCAAATGTAAATCAGAAAAAAACAGGGGTTGCAATTTTATTAGCAGATACAATTGGCTTTAAGCCAACAAAGACAAAGATAAGGAAGGTCACTACATATTTGTCACGGGAAACATCCAACATGAAGAGATCTCAATAATTAACATTTATGCACCCTACCAGATGCTCCTCAATTCATAAAGCAGACCCTAATGGATATGAACAACTTGATATCTTCCTGCACCATAATAGTTGGAGATTTTAACACCCCTTTGACAGTTTTGGAAGATTCTCCAAGAAGAAACTAAACAAAGAAATATTAGACTTAAACCTGACCCTAGAACAAATGGACTTTACAGTCCTCTATAGAACATTTCACCCTAATAAAACTGAATATACATTCTTCTCATCAGCCCATGGGTCATCCTCCAAAATAGATCATATCCTAGACAAAAGTCTAACTCAGCAAATTTAAAAGTATAAAAATTATTCCCAGGATC
Source organism: Arctocebus calabarensis (assembly GCA_963573935.1). Taxonomy (NCBI): domain Eukaryota; kingdom Metazoa; phylum Chordata; class Mammalia; order Primates; family Lorisidae; genus Arctocebus; species Arctocebus calabarensis. The sequence goes on from CAUYON010181101.1 coordinate 16,780, forward strand.
TTCTCGGACCACCATTGAATAAAAGCTGAACTCAAAGCAACAGGAATCTTCATACTCAAACAAAGTCATGGAAGCTAAATAATCTTAGGCTGGATGACAGCTGGGTCAAAGATGAGATTAAGAAGGAAATCACCAAATTTTTGGAACAAAATGATAATGAGGACACAAATTATCAAAACCTGTGAAATACTATGAAGGCAGTTCTAAGAGGGAAATTTATAGCATTGGAAGACTTCATCAAGAAAACAGAAAGAGAGGAAGCCAACAGCTTAATGGATCATCTCAAGCAACTGGAAAAGGAAGAACATTCCAACTCAAACCCAGCAGAAGAAAAGAAATTACCAAAATTAGGGCAGAATTAAATGAAATTGAAAACAAAAGAATCATTCAGAAGATCAACAAAATAAAAAGTTGTTTTTTTGAAAAGATTAACAAAATTGATAAACCTTTGGTCAATCTAATCAGAAATAGAAAAGTAAAATCTCTAATATGACCTATCAGAAATGATAAAGGAGAAATAACAAAGACACTTCAGAAATTCAAAAAATCCTCAATGACTACTACAAAAATCTCTATTCCCAGAAATATGAAAATCTGAAGGAAATAGACCAATACCTAGAAGAACACCACCTTCCTAGACTCAACCAGAAAGAATTAGAAATATTGAATAGACCTGTATCAACCACTGAAATAGCATCAACAATATGAAATCTCCCTAAAAAGAAAAGTCCAGGACCAGATGCCTTCACATCTGAATTGTACCAAACCTTTAAAGAAGAATTAGTACCTATATTATATAAACTTTTCCAAAGCATAGAAAAAGAAGGAATACTTCCCAACACATTCTATGAAGCAAATATCACCCTGATCCCCAAACCAGGAAAGGATCCAAGAAAGAAATAAAATTATAGACCAATATCATTAATGAATATCAATGCAAAAATATTCAATAAGATCTTAGCAAACAGAATTCTACAACACATCAAAACAATTATACACCATAAGCAAGTTGGTTTTATTCCAGGGTTACAGGTTTGGTTCAACATATGCAAATCTATAAATATAATATATCACATCAATAAAATAAAAAACAAAGACCATATGATTCTCTCAATTGACACAGAAAAAGCCTTTGATAATATCCAGCATCGTTTCATTATCAGAATTCTTAAGAAGAATTCTTAAGAACAGATGGGACATTTCTTAAACTGATAGAGACCACCTACCGCAAACCCACAGCCAATTTCATATTGAATGGTGTAAAATTGAAAACATTTCCACTCAGATCAGGTATGAGGCAAGGATGCCCACTGTCTCCACTGCTATACAACATAGTAATGGAAGTCTTAGCCATTACAATCAGGCAAAAGAAGGTGACCAAGGGTATCCAAATAGGGTCAGAGGAGATCAAACTCTCACTCTTCGCTGATGACATGAAAAATCCCAGGGACTCAACTTCAAAACTCTTAGAAGTGATCAAAGAATACAGCAGCATCTCAGGATACAAAATCAATACTTATAAGTCTGTAGCTTTTATATACACCAACAATAGTCAAGCTGAAAAAAAAAAAATCAAGGACTCTATTCCTTTTAAAATGGTGCCAAAGAAGATGAAATATCTGGGAATTTACCTAACAAAGGATGTGAAAGATCTCTATAAAGAGAACTATGAGGGACGGCGCCTGTGGCTCAAAGGAGTAGGGCGCCGGCCCCATATGCCGGAGGTGGTGGGTTCAAACCCAGCCCCAGCCAAAAACTGCAAAAAAATTTTAAAAATAAAAATAAATAAATAAATAAATAAAATGTCTACTTCTTGAAATCAAGTGTCACCTGAGGAGGAGGGGAGTCTACTTCTAAAAAAAAAAAAAGAGAGAGAGAACTATGAAACTCTGAGAAAAGAAATAGCTGAAGAAGTTAACAAATGGAAAAATATACCATGCTCATGGCTGGGAAGAATCAACATTGTTAAAATGTCCATACTATCCAAAGCAATCAACAGATTTACTGCAATCCCTATTAAAGCGCCACTGTTATACTTTAAAGAACTTGAAAAAATAGTACTTTGCTTTAAATGAAATCAGAAAAAAACTCCAATAGCAAATACATTACTCAGAAATAAGAACAAATCAGGAGGTATCACATGACCAGACCTCAGGCTATACTATAAATCTATAGTGATCAAAACAACATGGCACTGGCAAAAAAACAGAGAGGTAGATTTATGAAACAGAACAGAGAACCAAGAGATGAACCCAGCTACTTATTGTCATTTGATCTTTGACAAACCTATCAAAAAGATTCAGTGGGGGAAAGACTCCCTATTTAACAAATGGTGACAGGTGAAATGGCTAGTGACCTGTAGAAAACTGAAACTGGAACCCCATCTTTCACAATTAATAAAAATTGATCCTCACAGGATAAAAGATTTAAACTTAAGACATGAAATTATAAAAATACTAGAAGAGAGTGCAGAGAAAACACTTGAAGAAATTGGCCTGGAAGAATATCTTATGAGGAGGACCCCCCAGGGAACTGAAGCAACATCAAAAATCCATCCATCACTAGAATCTGATCAAACTAAAAAGCTTTTGCACAGCTAAGAGCACAGTAAGTAAAGCAAACAGACAACCTTCAGAATGGAAGAAGATTTTTGCAGGTTATGCTTCTGACAAAGGTCTGATAACTAGAATCTATAGAGAGCTCAAATTAATCAATAAGAATAAATAACCCCATTTCTATGTGGGCAAGAGACTTGAACAGAAACTTCTCTGATGAAGACAGGTGCATGGCTTACAAACACACGAAAAAATGCTCATTATCCTTAATCATCAGAGAAATTCACATCAAAACCACTTTGAGATATCATATAATTCCAATAAGATTAGCCCACATCACAAAATCCCAAAACTACAGATGTTGGCGTGGATGCAGGGAGAAGGGAACACTTCTATACTGCTGGTGGGAATGAAAGCTAATATGACCTTTTTGGAAAGAAGTTTGGAGAACACTCAAGGAACTAAAAGTAGACCTACCATTCAATCCTGCAATTCCTCTACTAGGTATTTGCAATTCCTCTTTTGACCTAGATGATCAAAAGTTATTTTACAACAAAGACATTTGCACCAGTTCATAATAGCCAAGACATGGAAACAGCCCAAGTGCCTATCAACCCATGAATGGATTAACAAATTGTGTTATATGTACACTGTGGAATACTATGCAGCCATAAAAAAGGATAGAGACTTTACATCTTTTATGTTTACCTGGATGGAGCTGGAACATATTCTTCTTAGTAAAGTATCTCAAAAATGGAAAAAAAAAGTATCCAATGAACTCAATACTACTATGAAATCAATATATAACCACCTACACACTCATATGAAAGGCAAAACATAACTATAGTCCAGAAAGTAGAAAGGAATAGGAGAGAGAAGGGAGGGGAGAGGGATATGGAAGGAGGGAGGGCATTTGGGGGAGCCTCACCTAATGTGCATGATGCAATGGTACATTTCAAAACTATTAAGAAATGAGTATAATTGTGATGGACGTGTTACTTAGTTCAATGTAAACATTTCACATTATATATTGAAGCAGTACCCTGAACCCCATAATTACATCAATGTACAAAAAAAAAAGAACATAGGAGAGATCATCCTACCAGTCTACCAATCAGAACGTAGCATCCCAACTGCAAAAGGATGTAGAAGACCCTCCTGTCTCACAATGTTATGCCAATGTGCAGTCTCTCAAAGACCACCCCACTAGGACAAGTCAAACTTAAAAAGGAGTTCTTTTATTCAAGAGCTGACCGGCAACTGCCTCAGTGTCCCAACATGGAGTTTCTGAGAGCTGCCCCGAGTTGTCTGTGGCTTTGGTTTTTATAGAGCAAAACTTTTCCAGGGGGCAAGCAAGTGTTATTACAGAAGCAAAACCAGCAGTTAAAGGAGTAGGGGGAATCGTGAGGGTAGGGCAGTTAGTTCTTTTACACAATGCTATAGTCACCAGAGTGATTAGTGATTTTTCTTCATTACAAAACAGGTATAAATCACAATGTCCTGGTGGGGATTGCAGGGAGGGGAACTCACAGGTAAGGGTCATAAAGGGCATGATCATAAAAAGCTATAATCTCTAGGACCACAATCACAAGCAAGTGCATTTACAGTTACACACTGGGAGGGCAAACAAGAGGTACTAGTTTTGAAGGTAAAAGGGAATAAAAAGTAAAATGGAGTCAAGCGTGTTCTTTTAATATTTCAATATCATATATGGATGGTAAGAAGACCACCTAAACATAATCATGAAGCTTGTTGTCATGAGGGTAATTAGTGACTTTCTACACAATACTAATGATCCTAGCATCTCTGACCAGGTACACTTAAAATACCATGCAAAGAGCGGGGAGGCAGGTGGAACCGTTTTTTCTTTTTAAAGCAATAACATGTAACAAAACAACAGAATGGAGTCAGGCCTGCTTTGCCTCCCCACTGATTCACAGGAATAAGAGTTACAACAAAATGGAGTTAGGCCTGCTTTTCTTTCACCCTAACAACAACAGGTACAATAGAGTCTTGAAGGCGACCTATAACGGCATTAAGACTGATGTCATCCCCTGTGCCCCACGCCTGCTGTGGGTTCTCAGAAGGGCTCATGGGAGGTCCACCTGCACAAGGAGAGCCCCAAGGTAGGCCTGACCCAGGCGTTATAAAAGGCGCTGCCAGTCATGTAAGGGCCCTTTGCCTCTTTGCCTGGTAATCCAGGCCAGCTCACTGTCCGTGGTGGATGAATTTGGCTCTGTAAGTCAGTAGCTTGCTCTTACACTGTAAACCCACCTTTCTCTTCCGTGAAACTTTGTCTCTGCCCGCCTTACTTTAGGGTGTCTGGTCATTTTTCCTCCAAGAGGGTACCAAGAACCAAAGACCCAGGCAGCTGCCTGAAACCCCAGCATTTGCGGAGACAGGCAGCCTGTGTGAAAGCCAAGGGGGGTCACCCAGACAATTCCTTTTCCTAGAAAATATCTTCTCAAATTCGCAATGGCCAGAAAAGTCACAAAAGAACGCTACGTCTCACTGCTCTCCATTGGCCTGTGCTGTCTGTCAGCTCTTTAGCCCTGATCTGGGAGATGCAGAATCCCGGTGAGTCACAAAGCATGCCAAGGAGATGTCAGCACTGGAAAGCTTCTAAGACACTTTGAATCCTGCTAAATTCTCTGTGGGCTTATTGGTCTGTCTCAGACTGTAGAAGGAGTTTGTTAATGTTGTAAATTTTTACTTTAGTCATGGCCAGACAATGGTTTAAATTGTTCCAAGACGATTTGAGATAGCTCATAGGAGGAACTTTCTCACTGTAAAGAATGTCAGGTGAAGAATTCTCAGTGAGATTTTGACATGCCTTGCTCTGAGAGTATTTAAGATAGAGCAGATTTTTAGTTTTTTTTTTTTTCCTGAACTTAAAAGAATAGTTTTTGCTTTGAACCAGATGATTCCCCAAAAGTGGCTAACTTCACAAGATTTATTGGTAAAGACAGCTGCCTGTTCTGGCAAGAATGAAAAATATCCCAGCATGAACCATAAAGCAAGTTAATATCCCATTATGAGCACAATGTAGAACTATTCCCCCATGAAAGAAAGTTAAATTCTTTGGTGCAGATGGTTTAATTCATGATCTTCCCTTATCATTTCATACTGCAAGAAGATACTCACAGATTTCTGAAGATCAATGCTGATTAATTCAACAAGAGCAATAGGTCCTTTATAGTTCTAAAGCAGCATTCTCCTTAATCAGGCAAGTCTCTGCACCACTAATTTTAATCATGGCCAACTGAGGTTTTGTGGTGAAATATCAGAGGCCCTTAAAGATCTGCCCTCCTCAAATATCTGCTATTCCCAACCCTCATATACTACAGCATCTGATATTTTTTTAAGTTTCATCTTTGAACTAACCTTTGGTTAAGACCTCCATGTATAGTTAATGCAAATATATTATCTGGAAAGAGAAATGTTTAATCTGCAAGTATCTATCCATCGGTTGCTGTCTATCCACACTTTGCAGAGACTGTGATTACCTATCCAAAGAGCTTCCCAAGACCACCAGGCAAAATCAATGATAGCACCAAACTGGGAAGGAAGTGTGTGTGTGTGTGTGTGTGTGAGAGAGAGAGAGAGAATGAGAGACAGGAAGGAAGGAAGGAAGGGAGGGAGGGAAAGAAGGAGAGAGGCAGGAAGGACTAACAAAAGAGAAGAAAGAGAGAGAGACAGAAAAGGGGAGAAGAAGAAAAATAAAAAGAGAGAGAAGGTCGGACACAGTGGTTCACTCCTGTAATCCTAGAACTCTGAGTGACCAAGGTAGGTAGACTGCTTGAGCTCAAGAATCTGAGATCAACCTGAGCAAAAGCAAGACAGTGTCTCTACTAAAAACAGAAAATCTAGGCCGGCATGGTAGCAGGTGCTTGCAGTCCCAGCTACTCAGGAGGCTAAGGCAGGAGGATCACTTGAACCCCAGAATTTGAGGTTACTGTGAGCTATGATGATGTCACAGCATCCTACCCAGGCACAGAGTAAGAACCTGCCTCATTTAAAAAAAACAAAAAACAGAGAGAGAGAGAATACTGTGGCCAAGTGCTATGGAAGGCACCTAAAGTCCCAACTACTCAGGAGGCTGAGGCAGAGGGATCACTTAAGCCCAGGAGTCAGAGGCTATGTTGTGCTATGATCACACTGTAAAGAGCCACTGCATTCCACCCTCAGCAACACATAGAGATCCTCTAACAAATGTTTTTAATTTAAAAAGTATACTGTGTGAGGAGTACAAAGTCTGGGTGAAGTGTGTGATTTTAGGGAAGCAACACAGAACACAAGTGGATCCAAAGTTTGTTTTTGTTTGTTTGAGACAGTCTTGCTGTTACCCAAGCTAGAGTGCCATGGTGTCATCCTAACTCACACCAACCTCAATCTCCTTAAGTGATCATCTTGCCTCAGCCTCCCAAGTAGTTGGGACTACAGGCTTGGAGCACCATACCCAGCCAGTCTTTCTATTTTTAGTAGAGACAAAGTCTTTTACTCAGGCTGGTCTCAAACTCCTGAGCTCAGGCAGTCCTCCCACCTCAGCCTCCCAGCGTGTGAGGATTATAGGCATGAGCCGCCCTGCTCATCCCTGGATCCCAAGGTTATAGGGCAGTCTAGCACCAGCCAGGCCTGTTCTGCCAGACACTTGCTGTGACTTTGAATCAGACCAGATGATGAGGACCTGGACTCTGAGGGGCTAGAAGGTCATCCTGGCCTGGCAATAAGAATAGCTACAACAGTCTAGGCAGCCTGGCAGGGTAGGAAGGAAAACAGATGCAAATATTTCTCTGTGAAGGATCACAGAGATCTGTCACCACTGGGAATGATCAAGAAAGGAAGCTCTGAAAGGCAGCTGTTCTGTTGCTATAATACGCACAGCCCTGCACATGTGATGCCCACGCCTGCCCACACAAAAATGAGCATACTCACAAGAATGCACACATATGTGTGTGTATTTACAGGGATGAATTAAGCTAGGGTAGCTATGTGGGTAGACAGTTGATTCTTCTTACTAAGAATAAAAGAATATGCATAGGCCAAACAAAATCATTTTTAGAAAAATCAAATCCCAATATACAAATACATTTCCATGATTACCTTCCTCTGCTAAGTCTGACTTCTTCCAGTTGGTTTAATAGCCTCTGTATTTGATTTCTAGATGGTGAAGCTTGTCAAATGCCAATATTTGAGCTTTATTCACTTTGGAGTCACTGCACTGACACCTCACCACAAGTGTGAGAGTTTAAGCAAAAGCTGGGAAACCACAAACTCTGTGGCGTGGTCCCATGTCCCTGACAGCCTCACTGTGAGCTTGTAGATCCTACCCATCATGAGCAGGTGGGCGAGTCATTTAACTCAGCAATTAACCGCATACTTGAAAGAAGTGATTCTCTTGGTGACCCACATGATTGAGAGCCAGATCCTCATGTCTGGATTTTATCCACGAGGTTGCCTGGGCTCTGAAGCTGAACAGACCAGGTTCCTTTCTAAACATCATCCATTTTGAAGGAACACCCCATTCCCAATTCCTCTCTCTCCGTCTCAACAGGTTGATAGCTGTGACCCTTGTCTCTGACTTTGCCCTTCCCCATTCTCACCTACTTGTGCCACTCCAGCTCACACTTCCGATCCATATGCCAAAGCCCCACCTATCTCAAAGCAAGTCTCTCAATGTTTTTAGATTCTCTTCCCTCTACACTGCCTTGACCTTGCAGGTAAGGCACTACCATGTCCATCTCTTTTCTTCTGCAAGCAAACAGAGAATAAACTAGAAAAGGATTATTTAAATGTGTATAGGACAAAAGGAGATAGTGCTGAAGGAGACAACATGAGGTAGAACAGAGGGGAGAAGAAGAAGAAGATGGGAACTAAGGAAAGCTGGTGTGGAACACAAGGCAGAGGATCGGCTAAGTCAGTAGAAAGGTTAGATCAAGACAGGTTCATGCTGGCCTAAGTGATAAGTCACTTGGATTTATTTAACCCTAGGAAGCCACCATTTACCTCAAGCAAAAGTACAAAAGTAAAAGTCATAACAGACAGAAGCTTTAAAAAAATAAAATAACTAAAATGCCAGGAAAAAAAGAAAATGAGAAGGTCTGAAGGCCATCGATGGTAAAATCCATGATGGGGAAAGACTGGAAAAATGTTTGGATCAGTTTCCGAGAAGCAGCAGCCATCCAAACTTCCACGAAGCACAGGTCCTCTGCAACAAACCTTTTGCAGTTCATCCATCACTCATTAAAAGTGCACCAAATGAGCTTTAAGGGAGATGGATGACCTTTCATGTTTTTTCATGAATAATGTTAGTAATGGTGTCTTTTATCTTCATGGAACTGCTCGGGGCCTGAAAGAATTCCCAGCCCTCTCTATCCTTAATACAGAATGAAGTACAAGGCCCCATGGCAGAAGCACTGGGAATGTTAAGCATCCGTTTACTATTTAATTTTACCAGAGCCACATAGTCCTTATGAGCCAGTGTCTACCGTAAAATCTCTTTGGTGAATCAGCATGTTGCTAAATTCTTATTTTAAGCCTTAGCACAGCTGTGCCATGGACATAAAGTATGGCTTCATAACAGTAATCTATAGAAGCAGAGGCCATGTTCCCACTGAGAAATAGCTCAAGGGACTAAAATTTTTTCTCCTTTCAGTATCAGATACCAACCGGTACAATGAAACGTCAGTAACTAAACAAGATGCTTGGAACTTGATAATGAATAAATGGAATTTGAAAAGTGATAAAAGGGCATAACTCAGATGGTTACAAAGATCTGAGCAATATAGTGCTACACAGATACTAAATATTAATACTATAATGGAATTTTAAGTTAATTTCACTTTCAAACTTCCTAGAATAGGAAGGCTATATTCAGTTGTTCCTTTTCTGATTAATTTTCACTGAAGTTTCTTCTTCTTCTTCAACTAAGTAAAAGAAAAGAATTAGTAAGTGTTTTACATGTGTCTAGTATTTTTTTTTAAACCAAGTAGGAAAAGCAAAAATCTCTATCTTGAAACCTCAAATACCTCCTATAATTCTTTGCCATTTTATGCAGAGATAATATCATCCTTCTACAATATATTTAAGTGCTTATCATAGTTTATCAACTCAAGAACATCTACATTTCTTAATTTGCTCTGGCTGAGAAGATTTCATCCATGAACAAAGTACATTTTTATAAAAGGTAATTCAGAAAACAGAGACCTTTATCCAAATTTGCATTACCTCACTCCCCAATCTTTCAACAATTTCTTAATGTTTAGATAAAAAAGATATAACAAAGTCATGTTAAAAGAAAAAAGAAAAGGAAAATGAATGGAAGAAATAAAGGGAGGAAAGGTGAATGGGATGGAAGGACAAAGAAAAATAATAGTTTGAGACCTCCTATGGGACCTAGTTATGATCCATCCATCCTTTCTACTGATAGAGTTAATCTCTAAGTAGTCTAAGTTCAAAATAAATGAAGTAAATATACAGCGAGTTTCCACCTTAGGGAAGGAATAGTTCAACAGTCTCTTTTAAGAAGTCAATTATCCATGTCTTTTATCTGCCCCAAACCTACTCAAAAACATTTCTCCCTCCCCATGGGTGCAAATGAGGAGATGGGAAGGGAAGGATAGAAAAGCGCAATAATAGAAGGAAAGGACTAGCGTTGTTAATGTTAACTGTGAAGTGCAAGGGTAGGGGGGGTTGTGTGTATATACATTCAAGAGAGTTAGCTGTTTCCATCCTCCATATATCCCCATACACGTGCTCCCATGTCCAAGTTCTATCATTAGAAATTCCTCTGCCTCTTACGCTTTTCTCAGTTAAAGACATAGTAATGTTCCGTTTATAAAAAAAACAAAAACACAGATTTATTGTCATTTTTAAAAACTAGTGTACAATTCAATAAGTACATCTGTGAAATTATACTATAATTAAGATAATGAATATATCTATCACCGTAAAAGGTTTCCTCCAGCCCTTTTGGAATCCTTCCTCCCCAGAGTAATTTGCATTTCTGTAAAGATATTGTCAGTGTTCTTAGAGCTATTCTAGATTCTTTGCATTTTCATATAAAGTTTTTTTTTGAGACAGAGTCTCACTCAGTAGCCCTCTGTAGAGTGCATGGTGTAATAGCTCACAGCAACCTCAAATTCTTGGGCTCCACCAATCCTCTTGCCTCAGCCTCCCAAGTAGCTGGGACTACAGGCACCTACCACCATGCCCAGCTATTTTTTTTTTTTTTTTTTGTAGAGAGATGGGTTCATACTTTTGCTCAGGCTGATCTCAAACTTCTGAGCTCAAGCAATCCACCCACCTCTCAGAGTGCTAGGATTACAGGTGTGAGCCACTGCGCCTGGCATATTTTTCATATGAATTTTAAAACAATTTGTCAATTTCTACAAAGAAATCTGTTACATTTTGACTGGCACTCTGTTGAATGAATAGCTCAATCTGGGGAAACTGACACCTTAGAAAGACTGATTCTTCCATCTAATGAACATGCTGCTCCTCTCTGTTCATGCCCATCTTCTTTAATTTCTCTCAGCAATATGTTACAGCTTCCTGGGCACAGGTCTTGTACGTCTTTTGCAAGATTTGTCATTATTATTATTTCATGCTATTGTAAATGGTATTTTTAATTTCAGTTTCAGGATATTTAGTGCTAGTATACAGAAATGTGATTGATTTTATGTATTTGTCTTATATCCTGCAATTTTGCTAAACTCACACATTAGCTCCAGTAGCTTTTCTTTACATTCAATTAGATTATCGTGTCTGAGAATAAAGACAGTTCTATTTCCGTCTTTCCTATCTACTTGCCTTTTATTTACTTTTCTAGCCTGAGTATACTGGCCACAGCCTCTAATACAATGTGAATAGACTGGCGAAGTAAACATCCTTGTCTTGTTGGTGATCTCAGAGGTAAAGCATTAACTCTTCATTATTAAGCATGATGTTAACTATAGACTTTTCATAGATTCCCTTTATTGGTGAAGAAATTTTGCTTCTTTTTCTAGTTTGCTGTATTTTTCAGACAAATGGTAGATATAGTCAATATACTTTTCTGCATTGACCAAGATTATCACATCATTTTTCATTTTTAGATCGATAGTATGGTAAATTACATTGATTTTTAAACGTTGAACTAACCTTGCATTCCTGGAATAAACCCTACTAGTTATTTATTACCATTTTATATGTATGTTGTATTAGAGTTCTTAAAATTTTATTTAGAATTTTTGTAACTATGTGAGGGATGTAGTTTTGTACTTTTGTTATAATTTCTTTATTTGATTTTAGTATCAGGATAATGCTAGTTTTATAGAATGATTGGGAAAAATATTAGCCACAATGGTGTAAGGAAGAGACAATGAAATTGAAATAGGAAAATATAAAGAATGCCTAGGAGGAGACTAGGGAAATGAAGAATTGGCTACTAAGATATAGAGAAATCTAGAAATACCAGCTAGTAAGAGCAACTATAACCCCAAAGGCAGAAATAAAGCACCCAAGAAAGATTAACAAATACCCTGGGATTGAGCCCCAAATCTTGTAGAAGAGCCCATGATTGTGACTTATCAATGTCAGAAAACTTACTATGGCAGCACACCAAAAGAAGTTGATAGAAATATGGAAATATGTCTTCCAGGTTGTCATGGAAAATTGTTCATGGGGAGAGGTCTTACTAGAGGTATGTCACTATGAAACTGCCAAGGAGAAGGGAGTTGGGCCTGATGCAGTGGCTTATGCCTATAATCCTAGAACCCTGGGAGGCCAAGGTGGTGGGATCCCTTGAGCTTAGGAGTTAGAGACCAACCTGAGCAAGAGGGAAACTGCATTGCTAATAAAACAATAGAAAAATTAACCTGGTGTTGTGATGGGCACCTGTAGTCCCAGCTACTAGGGAGGCTAAAGCAAGAGGATCGCTTGAGCCCAAGAGTTTGAGGTTTCTGTGGGCTATGATGCCACAGCTCTCTACCCAGGGTGACAGAGTGAGACTCTATCTCAATCAATCAATAAGAAGGGAGTTGGGAGAAGCTGCTGACAGGTTGCTGCCCACCACTATGCACTACCGAAGCCAGGTATCTGCTAGAGAGGATGGCCACACTTCAAGGGCTTGCTGCAGGAGGAGCTATTTGCTTGCGCTGCAGAAGGCAGGCACGAGGAAGCAGTGGACATTGGAGGAGCCAGATGCTCAAAGGATTCACTTCATTTTTTTATTCCCTTTTTCCGTTTCATTTTCAATAGTCTTTTCTTCTGGAATATTTCTCTTCTATTAATCTCATTCAGCATATTTTCCTTTTGTCTCAGACATTCTAGTTTTCATCTGTAGAGGTTCAATTTGGGTTTTTTAATGGCAACTTTTGAACATGAGAGTAACATCACAATAACTGCATTAATGTCTTTGTTTATTGAATCTATCACCTGTGTCACATCTTATTCAGTTCTGACTGACAGATTTTTCTCCTCATTATAGATTTTATTTTCCTGTTTCTTTGTCTAGTGTTTTTTATTGGATTCCATGAATTGTGAATTTCAGTTTTTTAGGTGTTCAAAAACATTTGCATCCCATCAATATTCTTGAGCTTTATTTTGGAATGCAGTTAAGAAACGATTTGATTTTTTTAGGGTTTGCTTTTATGCTATTTTGGGCAGAGCCAGATAGATCGGCATTTAATACAGGACAAATTTTGCCCTACTACTAAGATAAAACCCTTCTAAACATTCAACCACAAAGAACCATGAATTATGTGATCTTCTGCTGTGTCTAGTCACAGCAGGAATTATATCTCAAGCCCCATGTGAGCACCACAGATCATTTCCTCTAATCCTTTCAGCCCTTTCTCTGGCTTGTGCTGATTCATATTTGTCTGAAAACTTAAGCTGGACCTTCAGCAGATCCCCAAAGCTGTGTCTCTCTGGGCAGTACTCTCCTTCCCAGTGCTCTACCCTGCAAACTCAACCTGCTTTGACCTCCCCAGACTCCTAACTCTGTCTCTTCAAATCAAGGACACTACCAGGCTCTCTATGTGTTCCCTTCCCTTTGCTGTGTCCTATAAACTCTCTCTTTACAGTGAAGAAACAGAAACTATAGTTGTTTCAGTTGTTTTAAGTTTCTGCTGATATTGGGGCATACAACTTAAAGAGTATGTGATATGTCTAAGGGATGGACAGCACTGAAGGCCTTATGTGCATCAGGCCAAACTCTCTGGGACTGTGGTCCCCAACCCCAACTGGTACTGGTCTGTGTCCCGTTAGGAACTGGGCCAAACAGCCAAATGGGAGCAGCAGGCAAGCAAGCTAAGCTTGATCTGTTCTAACAGCTGCTCCCCATCACCCGCATCACAGCCTGAGCTCCTCCGCCTGGCAGGTAAGCAGAGTTAGATTCTCACAGGAGCATTAACCCCACTGTAAATTGCACATACGAGGGATCTAGTCGTCTGCTCTCTATGATAATTTAACGCCTGATGATCAGAAGTGAGGTGGCGATCCTAGAGATGAGGAGTGGCTACAAATACAGATTTGACTGCACAGAGACCATAATAAATCAATTGCTTGCAGATTTATATCAAAACCATCCCACCCATCCCCATCTGTGGAAAAACTGACAAGAAACAGGTCCCTGGTGCCACAAAGGTTGAGGACCATTCCTCTTGGCCATAACTCTTATTCCACCATTAGTATAAAAACTAGTCCTGCACAGGCTTCAAGCAGTTTTGTGTAGGAATATTTTGACAGCACTTCACTTTGACCTATGCCATGCGCTTCTGGCTTTCCACCTCAGAACTTCCCTGATGTCATCATGTGGCAGTCTGGTGGTGACTCCACTATCATTCACATGTAAACGACCCAGAGTGCAGAGGAGTTCATGTCCCAGGGACCACCTTGACCATCTACAGTGGTTCCTACTGAGATGGCATGTGGATTACGCCATCAGATGCTGGTAGAACTGGTTAAATTATTTTTATATTGGCTATTACTCCTTAATTTTCCCATCCCTCACTCCCACAATCACAGGGGACAGAATGTCAAAGCCTGTGAAAAGAAGCTACCAATTCATTCATTCATTTAGTTATTCAACAAATATTTATTGAGAGGTACTGTAATAAACAGACCGATTTTGTCAAACTTACATTTTAGCCTAGAAGATAGACAATAAGTAAACTCATATACATTATATCATTATACTTATGGAATGATAAGTACTAAAAAGAAAAATAAAGCAAAATAAAAAGAGAAAGAAACATGAGAGAGTGGTTTATTTTAATTTTTATTTATTTTAAGATACAAGGCCCAACTCTATCACCCAGGCTAAAGTGAAGTGGCTGGATCACAGGTCACTGCAATGTCTCTTTGGCTGGGTGGGGCATCCTCCCACCTCAGCCTCCCTAGTCTCTGAGGCCACACGAGCATGTGCTCCCACTCCCAGCTAATATTTTTAAGTTATTTTTGTAGAGATAGGGTCTGCTTGTATTGGCTAGGTTAGTCCTGGATTCCCGGCCTCAAGGGATCCATCCTTCCACCTTAGTTTCCAAAGGCTCTGGGATTACAGGTGCAAGCCACCACTCCTGACCAAGAGATTGATTTTCTTTTAAGTGTTGTCTAGGAAGTCTCCTTTGATAGTCATATCTGAACAAAAAAGTAAATAAAATGAGAAAGCTAATCATGAATAAATACAGGTAAACAACATTCTAAGAAGAGCTACTGTAGGTGGAAAGACTCTGAGATAGAGGCAAAAGAAGCTGCTGCAGGGCAGTGCCTGCGGTTCAAAGGAGTAAGGTGCTGGCCCCATATGCTGGAGGTGGCGGGTTCAAACCCAGCCCCAGTCAAAAAAAAGAAAAGAGGTTGGTACAGGGGACAGGACAGAGCTGGAGAAGACAGAGTGAAGGGGAGGGTGGGAGGGGAAAAGATGAGAAAGACGGCCTGGGCCAGATGGGACTTCATGGGCTGTTATGAGATGCAAGAGTTCAGAATACAACAGAGCTAGTTACAAGAGTCACCTGGCTACTATGTGTAGGGGCACAAAGGAGGAAGCAGGAAGGCGGCTGCAGCGATAATATATGGGAGAGGGAGTGGATGGAGGAGTGTTTGGGGTTCGTGGTGTGGAGCCAGTAAGAAGTAGCTGCATTCTGGAAACATTTCAAAGATGGAAGACTAGATTTCTGGGATGAGGTGTGGAATGTGAGAGAAAGACAGCATTCATGAAACCTTTCTGGGTTGTGGCCAGAGCAACTTGATAAATAGAGTTGACTTTTAGTGAGATGAGCAGTTTCACCCATGAAATCCACTGGGCAAGGAAAGCGTGGTGTTCTCAGCCTGTGTATTAGTTCTCCCCTGCTCTGCCTCTCCCTTTCAGCTATGTGCTTGCCCCTCTCTCAGCCACACAATAATTGCAGGAGTTGAAGGAAATTTGCTGGGGTTACTTAGACCCTTTTGTCTAGAGCCCATAAATGGCCGCTTACACTCTGCTCTTAAAAGGATGGCTGTAGGTAGTAGCTCTGTTCTTGAATTTCCAGACTTCCCCAGTGGTTCTCAAACCTTCCCTCTTCCCTGGACTCCAGTGAAGGGGCAGGGCATAGGACAAAGTCTGACAGGCACCTTCATTGTATTTCCTTCCTTTTCTTTCTGATTTACTCCTTTCTCCTTCCCCATCCCTATGACAGTCTCAAGAATCTTTAGCTAATCTCTAGACAAATTATCCTGGCTCTTCATTTACTCTTCCAAATGTATTTTTTATGGCACAAACTTGATACACCGAATATTTCAAAGTTTTTGAAACATGTTCTCACAGCTTAAAAACTGTCTCATCTTTTCCCTTAGGCAGTGAGTGCCAATGAGTAAATTGGGGCGGGGGCGCTGGGGAGAAGACAGCTCAGAATCAAAGGTACTTAGAATATGAGGGGGAAAGTCAGTCTCCAAAAATATTCTTTTATTATAAATAGCAATCTTATTTATATTCTTCATAGAGGGTGGGCCTAATCTTACTCACTGACTTTTTTCTCTGCTTTTACTAAAATGAAAAAAAATTATAAATAGATCGAAAAGTCTTCAAATATTAAATAGCTCATGGATTTTAAAAATATGTATGTATATTTAATGTAGCTACTTTATATTCAAATATAGTCAACTCTGAATCAAAACTTATACTTTAGCACATAGGAAATTCGAGGATTGACCTATTGGCAGCATTTGATACAAGTGATCACTTTCTTCTCTTGACACACATAACTACAAATCCCTACCTTTTGTCCTACTTCCCTGCCTTTTCTTCTCAGTCTTCTTTGCTGATTTCTCTTCTTATCCAAGTCTCCAACACTGATGTGCCCTACGCCTCAGTCTTCGGGCCTCTTCTTCATCAACAATCTCTAAGACGCCTAAATGACTTTCATGACTTTAAATCCAATCTATGTACTGACATCTCCAGGCTGGCGTTTCTCCTTGACTGAAGACTCACAAATGGAACTGTTCATTCAACATCTCTACTTGGACATCTAACGGGTTTCTTGAACTTTGTGTATCTAAAACTGAATTTGTGATACTGCCCCTCTACCAGTCTGACACTTCTCAAAGCCTTTTCCCAACCCAAGGGATGTCAACTCCATTCTTCTGACTACTCAGATAAAGGTCATTTCTCCTTCTTTCACATCTGACATAACAATCCATCAGAATTTCCTAGCAGCTCTGCCTTCAAATTCTATCTTGCACCAAACCATTTCTCACCTCCTTCTCAGTTACCCTGAATAAATTTACCATCATCCTCCATTTGAATAATTTAAGTAACCTCTGACCTAAATCCTGTCTTCATACTTGCTTCCTTACAGTCTATTGTTAACACTGCAACTAAGGTAACTTTTGTTTTTTGAGACAGAGTCTCAAGCTGTCACCCTGGGTAGAGTGCTATGGCGTCACAGCTCACAGCAACCTCAAACTTTTGGGCTTAAGCGATTCTCTTGCCTCAGCCTCCCAAGTAGCTGGGACTACAGGCACCTGCCACAACACCTGGTTATTTTTTGGTTGTACTTGTCATTGTTGTTTGGCAGGCCCCAGCTGGATTCGAACCTGCCAGCTCCAGTGTATGTGGCTGGCACCCTAACCACTGAGCTACAGGCTCCAAACCTAAGGTAACTTTTTTTTTTATTATTTAAATCAAACGTCTAGTTTCTGGTTTGATATGTAAAGAGTTTGGAAGTCATGACTCCCACCTCCACAGCAAGAAAAAATCTTAAACAAACTGCATACCAACAACTCATCTTAGATCCTTCAGAGAATTAGAAGTCACAAATTGCTACCCCCACAACTGGAGACACAGGCAGGCGGATCAGAGAATCACAGTTTACAGGGAGCAGAGACCACAGCCAAATCCAGTGTGACAGGAACGTTTTATGCTGTAATTGTTGAAGTGCCGGAGGCTCAGTGTGGACTAGTCCAAGGGTTAAAATCTTTGAGGGGTGCCAGTCCTTGGGTGGTTACTTCACTTTCTCCTGAGTTTTATCGCTGGGAGCCTCACCAAGTTCTTACGGTAAAGATTAAATGAGAAATCTCCAGATGCTTCCAGCAGGGAGGGCAGCAAAGTAGCCATTTTGAAATAAGCCCAGAGTTCTCCTTTCTTGACAAGACCTATCGTTAAATCACATACCCGTGTGTGTGTGTGGGGGGGGGGGTGCTAGGTACATGCAAAAACAAACAGTCCCTGACTCCCGCATTGGTTTGGGACGTTATGGGAAGCTATTTAACCAAAACCCAACAGAATGAGCTTCTACCCAGACCTGGCTAACCTGGGGAAGCGAAATACCCAATTCAAGCCCACTAAAAGCCTAAGAAGACTGTGGGCGCCAGCTGTCCCTGCACCTACCTCCTCATCTAAGGGCCTCCTTTATCATAATGGGAGTTACAACAAAAACAACTGTAAGCCCCAGCCTCTATGTAAGGGGTCTCTAGGGACGCCCCAAAAAAAACCAGAACAGAAAAACAAGGACACTAGAAGATTGCAGCCTTTCACACCACTGTTGCTGCAAACAGTGAGCACAGCCTGACTCACAGAACACATGAGGCTTTCAACAAATCTTCCGAGGCGTGCCTGCTGAAATCAATAGGGCACAAACAAAACCCACAGGGCAGAGCCAGAGGAAGCATCAGATACGGTGAAGGTGTTGGAATTAACAGACCAGAAATTTAAAATAACTGTCATGGATTTGCTAAAACCTTTAATGCGAAAATAGATGATATGCAAGAAGAGACGCCTAAGAGAAACACTGAGATGGGAACTCAATCACAAGGAAACGTTAGAAATCAAAAATGCTTTCGGAAATGAAGATGCCTCTGATGGGCTCTCACTACCGACTGCGGATCAGACCACATTCATCTCAGCTTGAAACCATCGAATCATCGAGCAGTTCACCTGCTCCCTGACGATCCAAGCAGAATCGGCGTGGATCCCTCCAGCCCACACTGTATCTCTGCCTCATCTCCGGCTACCCCTGTCGGCACCGACTCTCTCCCGCCACGTGGGCCTTCTTGCTGCTGCCCGACCGTGCCAGGCGTGCTCTGACCTTGGATCTGTGACTTCCATCCAGAACGCTCATCCTTCCCTCTCGATGTCGCCACGGCTGTTTCCTCACTCCATTTGAATATGTCATATAATTAACTTTTTTGTAACAAAAATTACTAATTTTGTTTGATGGTTATTACCTCTTTATTTCCCAAATATCCTACCAAACCCACCCACCACTAAAATATAAATACCACTAAAAGATGGAGTTGTTTTTTCTGCTTTGTTCTTTGGTGTATCCCACCAGCTCAATATGTATATTTAAATGAAAGATTTATGTAGAGAAGGCCAGAGTGGAAAATGAGATAGGGAGAATTCCAAAGAAAACAAAGTTCTCCTTTTCTTTGGAAAATGCTTTGTAGAAGCTGGGTGCAACAAGCATATGATAAGTTGGGGGAGAAAGAAATGTCCATGAAGGACTTAGGGTAAAGCAAAGAAAGGTACATCAAAAAAAGAATTTGGAAAAAAATGCTAAAGTGAATAGAAAGAAAAATTGGAATGCATGATTTCAAAGAAATCTGATTATAAGGATTCCCCAACACTACACCCCATCCATTGTCACTGACAGCCACAGGCACTGAGGAAACCTCCAAGATCAGAAATTTAGCCTCATGGAAATAGCAGAGGGAGCGATGGTTAGTTCTACCCATCAATTGGGCAACTAGTAAGTTTTAAAATAAACTCTTAATATAATTTCAATATGAGGCAACAAATACTGCCCCATTTATCCAATATTTACATATTTGGGGGTGAAAAATTAGAATGTATCACCTCGACGTATTGCAGGAGATTAGGTACATGAGTCAGTTATGAAAACCTATCTGCCTCTGGAGTTAAGCAAAACTTTAGTGCTATTTATACTGTATGAGGTTTAGTGATGCTGAAAAAAGATCAATATAGAAAATGTCCTGACCACACAACAAGAACAAAATCCCCCAAAGCAATCTGTCCTCATGCTACAATGAAAGTGGTGTGTTCTCACTCCTCAAAGAACACTTCTTGTTTACTCTCTACCAAATTCAGAATGAATCAACTCCATTCTACAGCTGAAATCTAAAGACTTAATAAAATAGAGGTGAAGGAAATAGTAACATTTATGCAAAATATTATACTCCTGGCTTTTCATAGGTAGAAAACAGTCCCTGGATTAAAAAGAACATTACAAGAAGACCATTTGTCTTCTTTGAATAAGACAAAGAAGTCTTCTTCTTAATAAGGACTGAGATAGCAAACAAGGTGTAACAGAACAGTATCTGTGTTGGAGATTAGAAGATTTCTTCTAATCCTCAATCCACCACTCACAAACTGTCTTTGGAGAGGTCTTTGAACCTGTGCAAGCCTCACTTTCTTCCTTATAAATAGGATAAAAATGATGATACTTGCTTTGTATTTTTCACATTGTACTATTGTAATCAGCTAAGATAATGTGTTCAAATGTGTTTGGGGAACTATGAATTATAATTGATATTTTTATATTTTTGCAATATATTCCCCATGTATTGCTACATTTAGTTATACACCACCATGGATATAAGTTATTTTTCAAGCTATTATTTTATATAGTCTTTTACATTGTAAACATGAGTCTTGGCATGATTCAATATATGATATGTGATTGGCAAATACACTTCCCAATGGCATGGAATAGAGCCATTTAAATTGTACTTAAAGATAACCACATCGGGTGGCATAATTGTTTTCCTTTCAAAGGCAAAATTTTAAATGGTCTTAGAAAACACAGTAAGCAAGAAAAAAATAGAAGTAGGACAATAATAAAATTGTTTCAGATTTGCACTTCACAGGACTCTAATGTCATGTAGTGAAATCGTAAGTAGTGAATATATTTTCTCTAGCTATCTACACTGCTGTAAAGACACAGTGAAATATGTCTTTATCTTGTTTGATAGCACTTGGTAAATATTGTTCACTTAACAGACGTTATAAATTACTCACTTCCACACAGCAAAAAAGAAAGTCAGCCTTTACAACTATGAAGTAATCAAAGGCTATATTTAAAAACTTGGAGGCCATAGTCGTAAAATGTGATTTAACTGAGAATTTTATGGTATGCTCATGAACAAGTAAATCAGAAGCTCCAGTGTTTATCTCGGATAACTTCTGGTTTCACAACCCATCACCCAGGAATAAACTGCTATAATTAACCCCCAATCCATGAATTCCACAAGTAGTCCACAGGTAATAAAAATGATAATGTATTCCCTACCTTTGGTGTCACTGAGGGGGCACCTTTTAACTTTCTTTCCTGGGTCAAATATCAGATCCCAGATCTTGAATGAGGGTCAGGGAAAGATGCCTTCTGAAATACATAAATAGTATGGTTTATATAGGAAACATTTTGTTTCAAAAAAAAAACTGTCAAATTATTCAGGGAGCCTAAGCATAGTAAATCTTAATCCCCTTAAAGTTCTGCTGTTGAATGGAAAGAAGCAAGTTATCTAAGCAGTATTCTAAAATAGGTATCAGCTACCGTCTTCCATAAAGATAGAGAGGAAATATTTCAGGCATGGTGGACACACAGTCTCTGCCACAACTACTAAACTCCTGGAAACAGCCACAGACAATATGTAACTGAACAAGCACAGCTATCTTTCAGTTAAACTTTATTGGTGGACACTGAAATTTGAATGACATAAATTTCTCATGTGTGATAAAATACTTTTGTTTTGATTTTTGTCTGCCTTGTAAGTGTGTAAAACTGGCTTAGCTCATGAGCTGTACAAAAATAGGTGGCATGTAGGATTTGGCCCGAGGAGTGCAGTTTGCTGACACTGCTCTAAAAGTCACGGACAGTATTAGACTAACAGACAAGGGCCATTTTTCCTACAATCTGTGAGTCCCTCTCCATTTTATCTAATTTTTGGAAGATAAGAAAACCCTTATCCTGCCACTGTTTAAGCTACAGTTATTATCACCAAAGTTAGCTTGAACTACATGGTGAACGTGTATAAAGACTGCAGGACACATAATCCCAACACTCCCAAGCCTCTCCTTGTTTTCTTTTCATAGTCACTTCCTCCCACCCCCGATTCCCACACATGTAACTCCCAGCAACTCCTGTTCGTTCTTTCTATAGTATTGTCATCTTTTTGACAGCCACATAAGTGGAATTATGTAGTATGTAACCTTTGGGGAATTAGCTTTCTTCACTAAACCTAATATCTCTGAAATTCATCTAAGTTATTGTGCGCATTAACTTGCTCTTCCTTTTTATTCTTGAGATACTTAATATTCTATTATAAGCATGTTCCACAGTTAGTTTGTTCATTTACCCATTGAAAGACATTTGGGTTGTTTCCAATTATTGTTGATTATAAACAGAACCTCTGTAAATATTCATGTACAGTCTTTTGGGTGAACGTAAGTTTTCAAGTCACTTGGTAAATTATCTAAGAGTGGGATTGCTGGGTAAGATCATAACTATATGTTTGATTTTGTAAGGAACTGCCAAACTGTTTTCCAGGGTAGCCCTATCACTGTGCATTCCAGTGAGCCACCAACTCACTAGCACTTGATATTGTCAAAATTTTTTTATATTTTATTTTATCCATCATAACCAATATGCAATAATTTTAATTTGCACTTACCACTGAAAAATGACATTGGATATCTTTTCATGTGCTTATTTCTTCTTTGGCAAAAGTTTCTGTTCAAGTGTTGGTCCAACTTTTAAATTGGGTTATTTTCTTTCTGTTGACTTTTATGGGTTTTTAAAAATTTATTTTATTGTTTTATTATTAAATCATAGCTGTGTACAATAGTGCAATCAAGGGGTACAAAGTGCTGCTTTCATATAATCTTAACTATTTTCATCAAACTGATTAACATAGCCTTCCTGGCATTTTCTCAGTTATATTATACTGTTTTTGTTCATTAAATAAGTAACAAAAAATGATATTTTTGCCATTTTAGTT
>CAUYON010181102.1:0-12938 GCA_963573935.1 Arctocebus calabarensis
GATGGCATAGAGTTGAGCAAAACACTCAGGGAGGCTGATGGCCTTGGCATCAAACCAGAGGATGGCCAGGATCTTGGGCATAATGGTCGTGGCCAAGCCAATGTCTACCACTGCCAATACTCCCAGAAACTGGTACATGGGTTTATGTAGCCTGGGCTCATGTTGAATGGTGATCATGATGAGGATGTTGGCATTGAGAGATAAGAGGTAGAGCAGAGCCAGGGGCAGGGAGAGCCAGTGCTGCCACTCATGAATGCCTGGGAGCCCCATCAGGATGAACTGGGAAATTTGGAGTTTGGAACTGTTGGTAACACTGGTGGAGGTGTCCATGGTATAGTCTCAGTGTTTGTCTATAAAACTAAACAGAAGGAGGTTTGTTTAAAGGTTCATTGAGGCTCCTGGTGAGAGTTCCTCAGCAATGTTCATCAATGACCCTCACCTTTCTTGGCTTCTGAAAATATTCCACGGAGGAGCTACAAAAAAGCCAAAATAAGTTATAAACAGAAGATAGAATGTGTCAAATAAAAATGTTATGAACAGAAGATAGCTGTTAGAATGTGTTAGAAGATAGAATGTGTCAAATAAAAATAAGTTATAAACAGAAGATAGAATGTGTCTAATACAAATAAGTTATAAACAGAAGATAGCTATGTGTCATCATTGCTTGTATGTCTCATAACCATGTTGAAAGATATCAATAATAATATTATCACTAATAGATAACAAATATTAATATTTGGTTTTCTTCCATTTTTCTGTTTCACTTTTAAACAGTTTACATGGTGACGAGGAAATAATTTTGTATTTTGACTTTGTCTTTTAGTAGGATATTCTAAGGCGTAAGATAATATTCATGGATGAATAATTGAACCAAAGACTTTCCCATATCATTAAAACTATCTAATCTTGACCTGATCAAGAGTGAATCCCTGTCTCTACTAAATGTAAAAATATTAGCTGGGTTCTGGGCAGTCCCTGTGGCTCAAGGAGTAGGTTGCTGGCTCCATATCCCGGAGTTGGTGGGTTCAATCCCGGCCCTGGCCAAAAACTGCCAAAAAAAAAAAAAAAAAGAAAGAAAAAAGAAAGAAAAAGTAGAAGTATTAATATCTAGGTTCTGTGGCACATTCCTGCTTTCCCAGTTAATAGGGAAGCTAAGATAGGAGACTCTCTTGTGACCAGGAGTTTTAGGTGGCGGAGAGTAATGATGATGCCTGTGCACTTTAGCTGTGCAATACATAAGACTCTGTCTCAAAAAATAGCAATCTTAATGTTAAAGGTTGCTTTAAATTTTTGTATTTGGCTATTTCAAACTTTACTGGCTAATATTTTTCCTTTTAAGATTATTTCCTTTCAGTAGACTTTCAAAAGTGATACCAAAGTGATATATACAAACCATGTTAACATTTTGTTTTTAATAGAATTATAATTTTATGTCAAGATACAATATGCAAGATAAAAATTCAAATATAATGAAGAAGACAAACAATGAAAAGTAATTCCTGAGTTTGGGCCTCCCAAACCTCTTTCATTTTCACACCAGAGGCAGCCAGTAATGCTACTTTCTTGGCAATCTTTTGGGATACGGTTTGTACATGGATAAGAAAATATATATATATATGTATATGTGACAAAACCAAATGTTAGTATATTAATAATACCTCTTTTCTCTTTTTTATCTTTTCTTTTTTAACTTAATATTTTAGAGACTGTTCCATAGCAGCATATAGACAATTATCACTGTTAGGTTGTACCATTTTCTACCACTCAGATGTTTTATAATTGAGTTATTTTATTTTTTATTGATATGTAGTATATAATAGTTATACATATATTTGGGGTCCATGGTATAGTTTGATACATATATATAATGTGTAGTGATCAATCAGAGTGATTAGAAGATCCATTACCTCAAACATTTATCTTATTTGTGTTGGTAATGAAATAATTTTTCTCTTCTAGCTATTTTGATATATGCAATAATAAATAATTGCTAATAATAATTTCCCTACTGTGTTATCAAATATTAGAATTTATGCCTTCTATCTGACTGTATTTTTGTATTCATTAATCAACTTCTGTTACCTCCCCCTTCTCCTTCCTTTCCTGGTAACCATCATTCTACTCTCTATCTCCATCAGATCCAAATTTCAGCTCCCATGTATGAGTGAGAACATACAATGTTTATCTTTCTGTGCCTAGCTTATTTCATTTAATATAATGACCTTCAGTTCCTCCATGCTGCTGCATGTATTAGATTTTTTTTCCTTTAAATAGAAAGCCTGTAGAATGCTAGCTTCAGTATGAAGATAGCTAATGCTTTCTTATAAATGGTCTTTAATAGTTTAGGTGATTTGATATTTATTTCAAATAAATCTGGATCTTTCTTTTTATATCAGACCTTGTTAAATTCAATAGGAGCCTTGGATCGATAATTTAAATTTTTGGATCTCCTGCTTTCACCTTTCCTTCAGTATTTAAGGAGCACCTACTGTGTGTCAGACTCCATGGGGGTAGGGATTTGATGGCACTTTCCTCTGGCAGGAATTTCTATGATCTCCAACATGTCCAGAAGAGAGCTGAGTCTCACTTTTCTAGATTGCAGGTGCTGTCTCTGCACAGGTGAAGATCTTGAGGGAGAAAGAATGCCAGGATTGGAAGGACCAAAGTAAGGAGGCAAACTAAGAAAGACAAGCACGAAAGAGAAAGAGAGGCAGGGGCAACTAGGAGAGACCCTGGAACATAGAAAGAAACCTGCTTTTCCCTCTCACCTCTAGCTTCTTGATTACTCCCAATTAGGAGGTCCAGGAGAGCTGTTCTCCGAAAGGAATGGCCTTCTGAATGGACCTGGCTTCTCTAGCTGCTTGTGTTCTCCTGACTACACCTCTCTTTTATGCCTTTCTTGCTGAGAGTATATCTCTTCCTCTCCTCTGGGGCTTTAGTTATTGTACACATTGGAGTCCTGATCCTTCCTTCCTTGACACTCCATTTGTCTCCTATGAGGCTTTCTCAAATATTTTTCCTATGTGCCCAATGAATTCCTTGATCACTTTGAAGAGTCTTGAGGTTGAGTCTCTGGGGTTTTCTAAGTAAAAGATTATATCATCTGCAATGAGCAAGAGTTTGATTTCCTCATTTGGATGCCCTTAATATCCTTCTGCCTGACTACTTTGGCTGGCAAAAGTAGTCTTAGTTTGCCTTCCCTTAATATCTCCTCATTTGGATGCCCTTGCTATCCTTCTCTTGCCTGGCTACTTTGGCTAGAACTTCCAGAACTATGTTGAATATTAAGGGTGATAGTGGTCATCCTTATGTGGCACCAATTCTAAGTGAAAAGCTTTCAGTTTTAGTCCCTTGTGTATGATATTGGTTGGGGATTTGTTATAGGTGGCTTCAACCATTTTAAGAAATATGCTACTGATGCCTATTTTCTTAAGTGTTCTTGTTAGTCTAGGATGCTGAAAATTGCTTTTTCTCCATCTATTTAGAGAATCCTATGGTCTTTGTTTTTCCTTCTATTGATATGATGAATTACATTTATGGGTTTGTGTATGTTAAACAAACCTTGCATCCATGGAATAAAGCCTACTTTATATATATATAATTTTTTTAATGATACATAATTTTTAGTGATATATAATTTTTTAATATGTAGCTGTAATTTATTTGCTAAGATTTTATTAAGTATTTTTGCATTGATATTGATTAGTGAAATCGGTTCATAGTTCCCCTTTTTAGTTAGGTCCTTTCTTGGTTTGGGTACCAGGGTGATGTTTGCTTCATAGAACATGCTGGGGAAGATTATTGTCTTCTCAATGTTTTGGAATAGGTTCTGTAGTATAGGTGTAAGCTCTTCTTTGAATGTTTGATAGAATTCTAGTGTGAAGCCATCTGGTGTAGGGATTTTTTTTTTGGTTGAAATCTTTTTTATTTTTTCTTCAATTTCAGTGCTTGATAGTGGTCTGTTCAAGAGATCTATTTGTTACTGTATATGTCCAGGGATAGGGTGTGATTCCAAGTATTGGTCTATTTCCTCCACATTGGCAAATTTCTGGGTATAGAATTTTTTGTAGTGATCTGTGATAATGATCTTGCATCACTGTGATATCTTTTGTTATTTCCTCTTTTTCATATAGCATTGAGGTTATTTGAGAACTTACTTTTCTATTTCCAGTTAGTCTGGCCAAAGCTTTTCAATTTTATTTACCTTTTTGTAGAACAACCTTTTTGTTTCATTAATTTTTCTGAATGATTCTTTTATCTTTCAATTTCATTTATTTCTGATTTAATTGTTCTTATTTCTTTTGTTCTGGTAGGTTTGACATTGGATCATTTTTCCTTTTCCATTTCCTTTGTATGATTCATTAAGTTGTTTATTTGTTCTCTTTCTGTGTTTCAGGTGTAGGCCTCTACTGAGATAAATTTCCTTCTTAGGAATGCTTTTGTGATTTCCCACAGGTTTTGGTAACTTTTAGTGTCATTATTGTTATGTTCAAGGATTTAAGAATTTCCTCTTTTATTTCCTCTATCACCCAACTATTATTCTGTGTAAGATTGTTTAGTTTCCAAGACTTCGTGTGGGGATGAGAAGTTTTGTTGGAGTTGAGTTTCACCTTTATTGTCTTGTGGTCTGACAAGACACAAGCTATAATTTCAATTATTTTAATTTAATTGAGGTTTAATTTGTGTCATATTATATGATCTATTTTGGAGTATGATCCATGGGCTGATGAGAATAATGTGTATTCTTTTGCTTTGGGGTGATATATTCTGTGTATGTACATTAAGCCCAATTGTTTTAGGGTCACTTTTAAGTCCCTTATTTCAGGGACTCAATTCAGCCAATAATTTTCTGTAGGAAAATTAGCTTTTTGAGTAGCTGGGACTTCAGGTGCCTGCTCCAACAGCCCTGTAGTGTTTTTTTTTTTTTTTCTTGGTAGAGATGGGCTCTTGCTCTTGCTCAGGCTGGTCTTGAAGTCCTGAGCTCAGTGATCCACGTGCCTCGGCTTCCCAGAGTGCTGGGATTACAAATGTTAGTCCCTGCTCCTGGCCAACACCATACCCTTTGACCCACATCTTCCCTATGCACCTCCACCACTCCTCCATTCTGTACATGGTAACTATAGTCTCTAATTTTTTAAAATCCACATATAACTGAGATCTTTCAGATTTTTATTTCTGTGTTTGGCTTAATGCACTTTTGCAATAATTGTTTTTGATGTTATTTTACTCTCCTTGTTTTCTACTTATTTTTTTAAAGTTTGTCCATACCTTTGAAACATCCTCTTCATTATGCTCTCTGCAATTACCCCTTTGATGTGCCATCTGTTTCCTGCTATATCCATATCCATATATCTCCTGATTTTATCTATCTCCACCTCTTCCCATCACCTTAATTTTGAATTTTCTCTCTCTTTCCTTTCCTTTAAAACTTCTTGAAACATTACTCTCAGTATATAGCTCCTATTTCTTCTCAATTGCTCATTACTCTCAATATATGCCTCTCACACGCTTCTCAATTAACTTGAGACTTGCATTCCTCTGCTGAACAAAAGTATTAATTTCTTACTGTAAGTCCAGTTGACTAGAAACAGATGATGAAACAGAGTGTAGGTTGCAAAAAGTGAATTAAGGATCAAAACCTGGAGAAAAAGGTGGGCGAAGGATGATTGGGCAGAAGGAGAAATCAAACTGTGATGTAGGTGTGACAAAACCTCAGGCAACCTGACTTGGAGCTTCAAAGGGAAGGGTACTTTTTGGAAATTTCTTACATCAGACCAAAATCGACCACCCATTCTACCCCTGCCTCCCACTGGATGGAGACTTCCCAACACTTGGGCTTGCTGAGCTTTTCGTAACTAAGGCAGTCCTTGAAGAGTTGACTGCTGGAGGATGTCTACTTTCTCACTAGCAGACAGAAAGTCCTTCCTTGGAGGAGGAGGTCTGTCATACTTTATGATATTAAATCAATAGAATGGTTTTAGTACTTCTTTTCTTGATATTGGCTCCTGAAGTAACTTGTTTAAACTCTTGGCCTTTAGGCTTTCAGAGATATTGTTCTTTCTTCATAAAACACTTTTTATATTCATCGTACTAGTATTTTGAATCTGAACCTAGTTTTTCTAAGAAAGCACCCCTGATTTCCTGAAACCTGTTTAGATGCCTCTTCTCTTTGCTACCACAATAACATATACTTTTATCAATTTCTGAATGGGATTGTTATTGCTATTATGTTTCTGTTCCGATCATTACTTTAAACTTTCAGAAAGCAGCAGCTGTGCCTATTTCAATTACTGTTTTATTCCTAGTATTTCTCAGGGTTGCAAGATAATAATAGACATTTAATAAATAGTAAGTCGGAATCATTTTACCTTTGGTGTCATAACACCAGACTCTTCATATTCCGTTACATATATTAATCACAGTAAAAATGTTATTAAGTCCAGTTACCTTAATCAACTCTCTCATTAATGCTACCAAATTTAATACAACATATTTTTAGATTCCTGCATTTTTGTTTTATATTTTAGTTACCACCTACATGCTAGTATGAGCCAATGTCCTCTCCAGAACTTTATCTCTTCTTAGTACATATTTTTTTGGATAATATGCCTGTGGTCATCAATCAAAAATTATTGTTTGAAACTGTTTAGAGTTATATTTCTACATCAATTTATTTCATATTTCCTTCTTTCCTTTCAAGAGATGAGCTTATTTGTCCCTTGATGTATCTAAAGTTGATTCATGAGGCCATATATCAGATGCTAAAACTTGTACATATCTAGTTGTTAAGTTTATTGGAGATACCAAACCCAGAATGGATAGTAGAGATTAAGAGTGGCACAAATAATGGGCTCTTTGCATTTATCCTTTATGAACCACTAGACTGGTCAAAATAACCACAATTCTGTGAGAACAAAGTCTGCCCTTTTCCTTCTGGCACCATAACTCATATAAAAAAAAAAAATGGGCTGCTATTTTTAAGTTAATCACTGAACTGGGGCCAGTTGAGTTAAAATGCCACAAAGATCAAGGGTTCACCTGGCTGCTGCAAGTCTTTGACCAGTTCCAATAAAATCGATTTTGACACTTTGGGCCAGTTTATTGCCTGTTTGGGCTTTCTTAATTCACTCTTTTCACTGAAGGCACTGGAGAGGGTTTTACTTGCTGGTCCTGATGTTCCCGCCTGTCAGGCTTACCTTGCCTCCTACACAGCTTCTTCAGTGCCCAGTTTAAGACATGGAGAGGCATCCAATCTCCAACAGCTTCCCCAGAGTCTTGAGCGAGATATCTTCCTGTTAACAACTTTCCCCAACACTATAGAATGTAGATTTCTAGCAAGTTCCATCAGGACAGCATGATAGAATTTTCTCTCCTGTCTGTACCTTCTCTGATGAGGCTTGGATCTCAGTCCAGCGAGCATCTTTCCAGGGCAATGCATCTCATCTGTGGTGGCAGTGGCTGCTCCTAACACCTGATATTCTTATATTCTTTAGACTTTTCTCTATTTTCTGGTCAATCCCTTGATACTCCATTCCCTTGTTATAGTTTAATAATTATTTTATCTTACATTTTCCCATTTAAATTATCATATGATTTTCCTCTTCTGATTAGATCCTAAATAATATATTGGGGGAATGATGAATACTATGAACCATGAATTTATAACACTTGCCAGTCAAATGGAAATGAGTTTTGATGGCGTAGTATGAATACTAAAAATTCTAAAATATTTTCAAAATAGAAGTGATAGTTTTAAAAACTAATAATGGCTCAGAAATACAATTCTGAGTTATTTTAGTAAAATTCAGTGTTCTATTTATCTATGCTTTTTAAAGAGCATAAACCTAAACCTAGTGGCATCAAACAACACTTATTCTTATCATGCTTACAGATACTATGTGTCTAGAATTCAAGAAAAGTGCAGTGAGGATGGCTTACATCTATTCCACAATATTTGCAGTCTCAGCTAAGAAGACTCAAACATCTGGGGGTGGTCACATTTTTAGGTGCTGAAATAGTTAACATTATCTTTACTCTCATGGCTTCCTGGGTCGGCATGATTCCAAGGCTGGACACAGCTGAGTTGTTGAATAGAGTCCCCTTGCATGGCCTCATCATGTCCTTGTGCTTCTTAGTGCCTGGCTGCTAGATTCTGATGGGGAGCATCCTGGAGAGAGCATCCAGGGAACACATACTCCAAGAGACACAAATAGATTCTGAATGGCTTTTTGGACTGGACTTTTGCCACATTCTGTTGGTTAACATTTAATCACTAAAGCTCAGATTCAATGCAGAAAGAATTAGATTCAATCTTTTGGTAGAGAGTTGTTAATGTTACATTGCAAAAGAGAATATGAGATGGGAGACATTACTGTGATTATCTTTGGGATACACTATACCCAGGATGATGTTCAGTGGGAAAAAATGTGAAATAAACATGCTAAAGTTCCTATTGAGTGTGAAATTAGAAGGGGAATATACTGCATAACTGTTATATAATTTGAACATGTTAATAAAGAAATATAAGTTTGAATGTGTTAATAAAATTATGAATGCAAAGACCTGCCAAATTAATGTATTTAATAAAACTTTCAAGTCAATGAAATAGGGAGATCTGTGAGAGAGATCAATTCAGCAAAAGTTAGGAGTAGGAAAAAGATCAGAAAATGTAACAAAATACTATGGCAGGGGTCAAAATAAATATAGAATTATGATAAGTGTGGATGATCCTTAATGTCCCTATTAAAGAGTATGTTTCTCAGATTTGGTGAATAAATAATGAGTAAAGTGGAAAATACAAAAACACACACACGCAGACACACACACAAAGTATGGGCTAAAATTAAATTGTCAAAGGAATATGAAAATATAAATGGGAAAGAAAAATAGGTAAATAAAGATAAGATGGTTTAACAGTATTAAAATCATACAAAGTAAAATACATGGGTAAATATAACACACATGACCAAGAGGAATAGTTCATAAAAATAAAACAGAATGCATGATCCTTTTTAATTCTCATGCATACATAGAAGAGAACAATTAACTGAACAAATCTTTCTTTTGTGTCAGAATTTTTGCTAAGACTCCAAGAAGAATGTTAAATGTTCATGTATGGAGAAATACATTCCATACAAGTTGTTGAAAATGGCCTATAATCTGGGCTGCTACACATAGACTCATACTACATAATTTTCAATGAATAAAAAAATGAAAAATAAATACGTATATGAATAGAAGTTTGAAGGCATCTTTAAGGATGGGTCAGCATTGCCATCTACCAGAGTCATCTAAACTGCTTGAACCTCAGTATTGCCACTCAACCAGTGGATCAATTTATATAATTATCCAAACTAACCCCCACATCCCCCGCTATGTGTTTGTAGAAAAGAATTAATGGTATCTCTGAGGGTTGCTATGAAGATTATATGAAATTAGTCAAGCCTTTGTGGGAAAGTATTTTGCAAACTGTGAAGAACTCTGCAGGGTTTAGATATTGTTATTACCCTGACCTTCAGGGCAGAAACAATGGAAGGTTGGGTTAAGTTAAAGCCGTTTTCTGTACTTGTCTCTCTCTTGCCCCTTCTTATTGGATGATTGCTTCATTCTCAATGAGTGGCGGTGGTTGAGGAAGGATGAAGCAGCCACTCTTTCTGGAAGAAGTCCATAGTGCCTTTTAGGTATGTTTCCAAGCGTAACTCCTAGGAATCCTGGCCCACAAGCTGGATTGAGTCTGCTGTGCTGCCCACCATCCACTACACTGGTGAGATGAGCTCATAGTTCGTGATGTAGCTTCGGTCTCAGTCCTAGCTTCTAAGAAGTTCTCTAAGGTGGGCTCATAAGCAAACTCCTTGAGGTCATTATTCAGTCTATGGTCTGGATTAATTTTCTTTGATACATAGGTTTCCTCAGACCATGTGATGACCTCTAAGTGACTGCATAATGAGTAAAACATTTATTAAGCATCTATGTGTGGAGAGTTCTGTGTTAAGCTTAGAGAAGGTACAACATGAATGGCTCAAATACTCAAAATGTGCATTTCTGTTAGGTGAGAAAACAGAAAAATCCAGATATATTTAATTAGTTATTTATTTGGAATTATTTTTCTAGGACATTTTCTAGGACCCATTTTCTCCCATTCCTAGGAAGAAAACTTTGCCGCACAGTTCGACCTCATTTTCCATATGCATACCATATTTCAAAGCATGTTATTTTAATCGTCTCTTTTGATGGTTGCAGCATATTTGTGACTTAGTTCAACAAAATAGTGTTATTACTATAATACTTTTATATCAGAGGTGTGAAGCATAGGGAGGTTTCTTAGATCAGAATTTCTGGAACAGAGCATGACAAAGATGGAGAATAGTGCTGTTGTAATTCAATCAGATTTCCAAGGACTTGAATTTCAACTCTTCCACTTAAAAAACTGTGGCACCAGGGACAAATTTAATAGTTCTAAGTGCCATTGTCTCCTCAGCTGTAAATTGAAAATAATATCGTACCTATTCATAGGGTTGTTGTGAGGCCAGAATTAGATTATCTACATATAGGTGTTTGTATGTATAGATACATATAGATATATGTGTGTGTGTATATATATATATATATATATATATCAATATATAAAATCAAACTTAATGACTGTTAAGTAGTACTTACACTTCTTGATCATTAATTTATTAATAGTTGAGATTTTTTGGTACAAAATGAAGCTTTCATTTGCCCCTTTGAAATAAATATTGTTTTCTTTTTCTCATGAAAATTATATATAGAAGGCTCATAAATATATAAAGGTTAAAGTACATTAATGTAAACATTATATTTAAAAGCTTTGTTCTCTTTTACTAGTGATATTAGTGAATATTAATCTTTTATGGCTTGGCGCCTGTGGCTCAACGGGCTAAGGCGCCAGCCACATACAGCTGAGCTGGAGGGTTCAAATCCAGAACGGGTCCGCCAAACAACAATGACGGCTGCAACCAAAAAATGGCTGGGCGTTGTGGTGGGCGCCTGTAGTCCCAGCTACTTGGCAGGCGGAGGCAAGAGACTTGCTTGAGCCCAGGAATTGGAGGTTGCTGTGAGCTGTGATGCTACAGCCTCTATCCAGGGTGACAGCTTGAGGCTCTGTCTCAAAAAAAAAAAAAAAATCTTTTACTAGTGATATTAATGAATTTTTGTTTTTTTTTCTTGCTCTTGATAGAGTGCCATGGCGTCACAGCTTCAAATTCTTGGGCTTAAGCGATTCTCTTGTCTCAGCCTAGCAAGTAGCTGGGACTACCAGCACCTGCCACAAGGCCTGGCTATTTTTTTTGTTGCAGTTGTCAACGTGCCTGGGGCACGTTTAAACCTGCTAGCCTTAGTGTATGTGCCTGAAGCCTTAACAAGTGAGCTAGCTACTGGCGCTGAGCTGACATAATGAATTTTTTTGTGAATAATTTGCTTTTACTTGCATTTGTGCTATTTCTTTTTTAAAAGAATTAGTGGATAAGAGAAATGTTTTAAACATTTACAAACATTTTGGTAAATTTATGCAAATTTCTTTTCGTTGTGTTTGGGCTTATTTATAGCCCCATGAGCTGTGTACCTAAATAAGAGTGTTAATCTTGGTGTTGCTTCACTAATTAAGGACAAATCACTTTTTTATTCTTACTTCTCTCTCTCTCTCTCTTTCTTTCTTTCTTCCTTTTTTGAGACAGAACCTCAAGCTGTTACCCTGGGTAGAGTGGTATGGCATCACAACTCACAGCAACCTCCAACTCCTGATCTTAAGCAATTCTCTTGCCTCAGTCTCCCAAGTAGCTGGGACCACAGGCACCTACCACAACACCTGGCTATTTTTTGGTTGCAGTTGTAATTGTTGTCTGGCAGGCCTGGGCTGGATTTGAACCCACCAGGTCTGGTATATGTGGCTGGGCTTAAGTTCCTTGAGCTATGGGAGCCGAGCCTATTCTTATTTATTTTCTAGGTAATGAGAAATTTGCTTGTATTTTTAATATACAGATTAATGAGGCTGAGAGTTTACAATGACTTCACTGGTCATTATTTTCCCTAGTGAGATTACAGATTAAAACCAAAGTCTATTACTGGGATAGAGTTGAAACACTTTCTTCTCAGTAAAGTATCTCATGAATGGAAAAAAAGAAGTATCCGGTGTATTCAATACTAATAAGAAACCAATATATAAACAACTATATGAAACAAAACACAAGTGTAGTCTATCAAGGGAGAGGGGCTAGGAGGAAAACGAGAGGGGGAGGAGGGAGGGCGATAGGTGAGATCACACCTAATGTGCACAAAGTGAGGGTGTTCAGCATGCCCCCTGTGTGAAGGGCTCCACTACAACTTGAACTTTACCTTATAATTGAAAACAATATACCATAAACATTTGTATCCTCATATTAATTTGAAATCTTTCAAAAAAGAAGAAGAAAAAAAGAAAAATATAACCTCTGTCATTTTCTAATACCGTAATGGTTTCCTAAATCTGGAATTATGTGGACACCTTTTCACCCAGCCCAAGCAGTCTCTGACAGCAGAGTCTGAGCTCATGAATCCTGAGTGCATAGACCATGGGGTTGAGTGCAGGGGGGATGACATTGTGCAGCACATTAAGGAGTACAGGGATAAGGGGAATCTTCTTCTCTGCAAGGTGTGTGACAGGCAGCACAATGATACCTGTGTAGAAGAAGAGGATGAGGGTGAGGTGGGAACTACAAGTGCTCAAAGCCTTCGACATTGCTTCTGCTGAGTTGAGCTTCAGCACGGAGCGAAGGATTAGAGCATAAGAAGAAAATACCAGAACCATATCACTCCCAATCAGGATCCATGCTATCATCAGTTGGTAAAATTTGTTCACAGTGATGTCATCACAAGCTAGACTGATAACCCCTAAGTTAGAGCAGAGGCAGTGATCAATTTCATTCCTGGAGCAGTAGTTT
>CAUYON010181104.1:0-71393 GCA_963573935.1 Arctocebus calabarensis
CATTTGTATTTTGCATTTAGTAAGGTTCACTCTTGATCTCATGAACACAGGCAATCCACCCACCTGGCCCTCCCAGAGTGTTAGGATTATAGGCGAGAGCCACCGCGCCCGGCTAGGTCCGGATTTCTGAAGGCTTCCATACTGTGTAAGAATTTGTGAAATAAATGTGTTATGCTTTACTGTTATGAATCCTTTCTCTGTATAGATGTGTTAGCCATGAACCTTGTGATGAATGAGAAAAATATATTACTTTTTCACCCCTACACTTGGCACAATGGAGAAGACGGGATGACTGGGACAGTGCACACGTAATAGACAGATTAAGTTCAACCGGTGATCACATAAGGTTAACTGTGACTTTACAATAGATGGGCAGTAGTAGTAAACTTCATGCTGAAGGTGAGGAATGACTGAAGATGATAGAGCAGACAGGTTTAAGCAGTTAGCCATGTTGCTGGTTCCCCTTGACCAAAAATATTTCCCAGTTATGTATCCAAACTTCCCCTTTGTGTTCTCCCATGTAGACAGATGTTTGAACACTACAGAGTCCCTTATTTTGTTCTGAAGCTTTTAAAACAGAAATATCTTAGGAGAGGAAGAACGTTAATAGACGATGAGGTTCAATTTCCTATTTTAAAGCCTTATTTATTTTTCAGCCATCTTCTAAATTTTTAGTGTTTTTGTGTAGTTATAGACCTTTGGAATTACAGTTCTCTCTGCCTGGAATACATATTCTCTCTCTCTCCCTTCCTGCCATGACACACTATCTGACAAACTTGTACTCACCTTCAAAACTGCAGCATAAAATCCCTTCCTTTGTGGTGCCTCCTCTAAATCCCCCAGAGTGGTGAGCTGCCTTCCCCAGAGCACTCACGGTGCTTTGCTTTCTTGTCTTCTACTGCATTTATTAGACCATCCATTATGATGCGTCTATACTAGACAGCGAGCTACCTAAGAACAAGGACTGTATCTTACTTATATTGGTTTTCCTAAAATCCAGCATCTGTACTGTGTTTCTAACAGATGTTTTTGCTTGAGTTTGTGGATATAATTATTTCTGCATGACAACCTCTAAAAATAGCATAGAGACAGAAACAAAGCTGAGGCGAGTCAGTGATAATAAGTTTTTAGGAATATGAGTCTCAGAATGCACATTGAAACAAGACTCTAGTGACCCTCAGGTGGGGAAGATGGTAATCAGTGATAGAAATGGCTATAGACTTTTAGGAGAAATCAAAAGCCAAGCTGCCTATTTCTCAACTCTGCTTAGGGCAGGCTCTCTGAAGAGGGTCAAGTTCAAATTGTTGTTCTTTTGACTTACATCCCCTCCAAGATAGCCATTCAGGCACAGTATAGTAGAACTTAATTGAATTTTATTATTTTCTTCTCTCTGATTCATTTTACTCTCAAGGAGTTTAATTAATGTGCTAAGTTCTGATTTTAAGTTTCATGCTTCATACAGTGCATTTTTCTTTCCAGGGAAATTTTAAAACAAATTCTGTCTTTTATGTTTACATGAGTGGAGTTGAAACACATTCTTCTTAGTAAAGTATCTCAAGAATGGAAAAGAAAAAAATATCCAGTGTACTCAATAGTAAT
Organism: Arctocebus calabarensis; assembly: GCA_963573935.1. NCBI lineage: Eukaryota > Metazoa > Chordata > Mammalia > Primates > Lorisidae > Arctocebus > Arctocebus calabarensis. Next base: position 1,600 of record CAUYON010181104.1, read on the forward strand.
ATGAAACCAATATATAAAAAAATTACATGCTCATATGAACAATAAAACACAAAAATAATCTACAAGAGTGAGGGGTGAGCAGGGAGAGGAGAAAAGAAAGGGGACTGGAGGGAGGAGGGAGGGCATTTGTCCAAATCTCACTTAATGGCACAGTCTGAGGCTATTTAGCACACCTTGTAGGCAAAGGGCTCTTCTACAACTTGCACTTTACTTTGGAAGTGAGAACATTGTGACCTAAAAATTTGTGCCCTCATATTGATTAGAATTAAATAATATTAAAGCACAATATTTATGTGTATCCACAATAGTTAAGGAAAAATTCATCTTGTCAAATGTATATTTGTACCAGACCCAGAACTATACTAGATCTGATTATCAAAGGGAAAGCATCAGAAAAAAATGGTATAAAATGTCAAAACCTGCTGTCTTCTTCCAAGGAACGCTCAGGCTTGTGGAATAATTATTTTTTATAGCATTTTATAAATAAATAATTACCTTTCTTTCATATGTTCTCATTTCACTTTGTTTACATTTCACTTTGTTTCCTCTCATTGCCATGGACTTTTTATTTTAGCAGATGGGGAAACTAAAGGGAAAAGATTACATAAATTTTTATTTTTTATTTTTTTATTAAGTCATAGCTGTGTACATTAGTGCAATCAAGGGGTAAAATGTGCTGGTTTCATATACAATCTGAAATGTTTTCATCAAACTGTTTAGCTTACCCAGATTACATAACTTAGTTAAGATTACAGCTTTTGAGTAGAATTGCTTGAGCTTGAATTTTCTGACTATACATCACATACCTTTGAATAGCAGCATGCTGGGCGGCACCAGTGGCTCATCGAGTAGGGCGCCAGCCCCATATACCAAAGGTGGCCGGTTCAAACCCCCAGCCTCGGCCAAACTGCTAAATAGAAAAATAGCCAAGCATTGTGGCGGGCGCCTGTAGCCCCAGCTAATCGGGAGACTGAGACAAGAGAATAGCCTAAGCCCAGGAGTTGGAGGTTGCTGTGAGCTGTGTGATGCCACGGCACTCTACCGAGGGTGATAAAGTGAGACTCTGTCTCTACCAAAAAAAAAAAAAAAAAGAAAGAAAGAATGAATAGCAGCATGCTTTATTCTTTGTCACCAATCAGACTGATAAGGACAAACGTCAGTTTAACATTGAAGAATGGCACATTTCCAATTTGTAGTAAAACTTATGCCACACATATGCACACAGTGAAGACCCAAAAGGGATGAACTATGTTATTGGGAAGAGTTGTAAGAAGAAAACTTCCTGACAAAATGGATTCTTAAATTGAAGTTAAAAGAACCAGTAAGTTCTAGCTAGAGAAAGACCAGGGAGAGAATGCATCTGTGCAGAGAGCACCCATTGTGTATATGGACAAGAAGTATGAGGTGGCCACAGGTGTTTGGGAGAAGTAGAAGTACTGCAGAGTGATTAAAATGAGGACAAAAGAGCAGAAGGAATTGAGCTAGAGAGACAGTTATTACCTCCTGAAGAAGTTGATACTATACAAATAAATCATTCTTTCCTTTCTAGACAGAGTCTCACACTTGCTGTGGGTAGAGTGTCATAGCTCTCAGCAACCTGAAACTCCTGGACTCAAGTGATCCTCCTCCCTCAGCCTCAAAAAGTCGAGATTACAGGCATCTGCCACAACACCTGGTTATTTTTTTTTTCATATTTAGAAGAAACAGGGTTGTGCTCTTGATAAGGCTAGTCTCGAACTCCTGAGCTCAGGAATCCACTTAGCATCCTCCCTGGGTGCTAAGATTACAGGTGGGAGCCACCGTGCCCTGACTTACATCCTTTAAAAAAAAAAAAAAAGAGTGAGGCAACTCCAAAAGTAAGGCATGACCAAGTTTGTATTGGGGGGAAGATCACTTGGTCAGCACAGGAGACGACTGGAGGGAGGATAAGGATAAGTCACAAGTCACCCAAGGAGAAGGGACGGAACCTTAAAACACAGAATGATGGAATAAAAAGAAAGGAAGGAGCATGAATGATTAGGATGGCAAATATCTATACAACTTGAAAAGTAAGCTTATGGTTGAGGTGAGGAAGAAAGTGGAATCTATGATAATTCTCAGGTTTATGGCCTGGAAAACCAACATGAATGTTATGGCCATTTACTGAGATTAAAAACAGTAAAATTAGGGCATGTATGAAAAAAATGATACAGTGAGTTTAGGCTGGCATATGTTGGTTGTGAGGTAGCTTTGGGGCACTTGGGGAGAGGTGTCTGGAAATCCTGTGTTATGGAGGAAGCGGTAGAGCTAATACTTAGGATTATACTCTATGAAGCTAAAGTTATTTGATTTCAAGCTCTGCTCATTACCTACCAACTTCATGACCTTAAGAAAATTACTTTTTCTTCATTTTTTAAAATGTCTTTTAAAACTTTGTTTATAACTAGCAAAAGTGAATTTAAAATAACTATATTAAAATTTGTTTTGAAGACAAAGTCTAGATGGGAGGGGCAAGATGGCCAACTGGAAGCAGCTCCCAAGAGAGGCTCCGGACCAAGGGGAAGGATGACGTCCAGAAAATGCCCAGTTGAGCTGAAGACTGGGAGCTCAGCTGAGAGAGAAGTGATAACTGCAGGTCATCTCTGCTGAGGCAAACTGTGACTCCAAGAAAGCAAGCTTCAGGTACAAAATTCATCTGAAAGGAAAAGTATCCATCCCTTCCCCTAAGAAAGCTGTGGTCTTTCTTGCTTTCTGTTACCTTTATTTTTTTCTCTTTGTTTGATCCTGTGGGTTTTCTACAGATGAACAGTGAACTGTGGAGCTCTTGTCTCACCCCACAGGAGAGTGCTGTGGGAAGTGGGGATTACTTCCCTGGAGGGACCCTGCTGTGACTCTGAACACTCTCTGGCTAGGCAGAAAAACTGAACTAAAGTTTTCCTTGCCATTCTGATCTTCCGGTATGCCCTTCCCCCCTTACTGGATGAACCGGAAGCCTAACCCCTGCTGAGACTGTTGGAGAAGGTTGTTGAGGAGCACCTCTCCTCTCTGTCTGCTAGACCAAGTGCCTCATTCTGCAAAAGACTCCAGGGGCAGCACCTGAGCCTCCCCCTCCACAACAGCCAGCCGTAGCCAGGAACCACAGTGAGCAACCCCGCCGTGGGCTGTGCTGCCTTGGCACCCAGGCCCACCCCCCACCAGGGTCCCCCGCAGGCACGAGCCACCCCACCACAGGCCACGCTGCCTCAGCACCCAGGCCTGAACCACTCCAGAGATTCTAGCAAAAGATTGGTACCCCACCATGGGCCACAAAGCCAGGACCCCCAAGCCTGTCTTGGCCAGAGCCGCCCCAGCCAGAGACGCTGGTAGGCACACAACCAATGTCCTCTCTCCAGTGCCCTCCCTGCTTCCTCACTGGCCCCATCCATCTGGCCAGGGATTTGGAAAGTCACGCAACCCCATGCCCTCCCTCCGATGCCCTCCCTACCTCTGTGTGGAGCCCTCTGCCTGAGCCATCCACTCTCATTGCCAACGCCTCTGGAAGCCAGGCATTGCCAGAACCATGTGCACCATCTCCAGCCCTGCTCCTGGATCCATGTGTAACAAGCTTCAATCCAGAGCTTCTCCCACAGGCACAACTCCCTGGCTGGGGCAGCCCCAGAGGAGCTACACAGGGTCACTTCCTACAAATATCCACCAACAATAGAGTGATCCCACCAGGGTTCAATCTTAGACAGATGCTGCCCCAAATCTGAAGATGGTCAGAGGCAGCAGCGAAAAACAATCACGGAGATCAATGAAAAAACTCTGGTAATATGAATAGAGTAGATCAACTCCCCCAAGGAATGGTAAGGCAGACATCACACAAGATCCCATGCATAAACAAATGGCTGAGATGTCAGAAATTGAATTCAGAATCTGGATAGCAAATAAGATCAACAGAATGGAGGAAAGGATGCAACTAGAATTTCAAGCAGTAATCCAAAAGATGTCTCAAGAATTCAGTGAATTCAAAGACAAAATGACCAAAGATTTTGACACATTGAGACAAGAAGTTGCAGTCCTCAAAGATTTGAGAAACAGTACAATCCCTCAGCAACAGAATGGAGCAAGCAGAAGAAAGGATTTCTGACATTGAAGACAAGGCTTTTGAATGCTCCCAAACCTACAAAGAGGAAGAGAAATGGAAGGCAAAAATGGATGATTCTCTCAAACAGCTCTGGGATAACTTGAACAAAACCAATATTTGCCTTATAGGGATAGCTGAAAACGACAAAGTGGCGTGACAAGACACAGAGTCTCTTCTTTATGAGATTATGAAAGAGAACTTTCCAGACATGCCAAGAAATTCTGAAATTCAGATAGCAGACATTTTCAGAACCCCTGCACAACTCAACCCGAATAAGACATCCCCCAGGCACATTATAATTAACTTCACTAAAGTTAATATGACAGAGAAAATTCTGAAAGCAGCCAGACGGAAGAAATTCATAACCTACAAGGGGAAGAATATTAGAATTACTGCATATCTCTCTGATCAAACCTTTTAAGCAAGAAGAGAATGGTCATCGACTTTTAATCTCCTAAAACAAAATAACTTTCAACCCAGGATCCTGTACCCAGCTAAAGTGAGTTCAATTTATGATGGAGAAATTAAATACTTTAATGACAGCCACAAGTTGAAGAAATTTGCTATAACTAAGCCAGCTCTCCAGGATATTCTCAGACCTATCCTCCATAATGACCAGCGTAATCCTCCACCACAAAAGTAAACTCACACAGTGACAAAACAATTAAAAATGTCCATGGACATTTGGACTTTCCAAGGATTTATCATTATTTTTAATTAATGTGAATGGTTGAAATTGTCCTCTAAAGAGGCATAGATTGGCTGACTGGATACAAAAACTCAGGCCAGGTATCTGCTGCATATAAGAAACTCATCTTACCTTAAAAGATAAATATAGACTCAAGATGAAGGGATGGTGATCTATATTCCAGGAAAATGGAAAGCAGAAAAAAGCAGGTGTTGCAATCCTTTTCACAGATACAGTAGGCTTTAAACCGACCAAAATAAGGAAGGATAAGAATGGACACTTCCTGGGGTTAGACGATAACTCAAAGTAGTTTTGATTTGCATTTCTCTGATGATTAAGGATGGTGAGCATTTTTTCATGTGTCTGTAGGCCATGCACCTGTCTTCTTTAGAGAAATTTCTCTTCAAGTCCTTTGCCCACCCTGAGATGGGATCACTTGTACTTTTGTTGCTAATACATTTGAGTTTTCTGTGTATTCTGGTTATTAAACCTTTGTCTGAGGCATAACCGGCAAATATTTTCCCTTTGAGATATCATCTAACCCCAGGAAGATTAGTCCACACAACAAAATCCCAAAACCAGAGATGCTGATGTGGATGTGGAGAAAAGGGAAGACTTCTACATTGCTGGTGGGAATGCAAACTAATACATTCCTTTTGGAAGGATGTTTGGAGAATACTTAGAGATCTAATAATAGATCTGCCATTTGATCCTATAATTCCTCTACTAGGTATATATCCAGAAGACCAAAAATCACATCATAATAAAGATATATGTACCAGAATGTTTATTGCAGCCCAGTTCATAATTGCTAGGTCATGGAAGAAGCCCAAATGTCCATCAACCCATGAATGGATTAATAAATTGTGGTACCACGGAATATTATGCACCCTTAAAGAAAGATGGAGACTTTACCTCTTTCATGTTTACATGGATGGAGCTGGAACATAGTCTTCTTAGCAAAGTATCTCAAGAATGGAAGAAAAAGTATCCAATGTACTCTATGCCCTACTATGAAGCTAATTTATAGCTTTCATATGAAGGGTAAACCCAATTATAGCACAAGAATACAGGGGAAAGGGCAAGGGAGGGGAAACGGGAAGGTGGGTAGAGGGAGGGCAATAGGTGGGATCACACCTATGGTGCATCTTAGAAGGGCACTGGTGAAACTTATTAAATGTAGAATACCAATGTCTTCATATAGTGATTAAGAAAATGCCATAAAGTTTATGTTTAACAGTTCAATGAAAATATTTCAGATTCTATATGAAGTCAGCACATTGTGCCCCATGATTGCACTAATGTACACAATTTTGATTTAATAAAAATTTAAATTTAAAAAAGAAAAAAGAATGGACACTTCATATTTGTTAAAGTACTACTCAATATAATGAGATTTCAATTATATATATTTATGCACCCAACCAGAATGCACCTCAATTTATAAGAGAAACGCTAACAGACATGAGCAACTTGATTACCTTCATCTCCATAGTAGTCGGAGTATTTAATGCCCCTTTAGCAGTGCTGGATAGATCCTCCAAAAAGAAGCTAAGCAAAGAAATTTTACATTTAAACTTAACCATTCAACATTTGGATTTAACAGACATCTACAGAACATTTCATCCCAACAAAACTGAATACACGTTCTTCTCATCAGCCCATAGAACATACTCCAAAATTGATCACATCCTAGGTCACAAGTCCAACCTCAGCAAATTTGAAAGAATAGAAATTATTCCTTGCATCTTCTCAGACCACCATGGAATAAAAGTTGAACTCAATAACAACAGGAATATGCATACTCATACAAAAAAAAATGGAAATTTTTAAATAGCATTATGTTGAAGGATAGATGCTTCCAAAAAAAAAGGAAGCTAAATAACATTATGCTGTATGTCATAGATGACATTAAGAAGGAAATTACCAAATTTTTGGAACAAAATGACAATGAAGACGTGAATTATCAGAACCTCTGGGATACTGCAAAGGCAGTCCTAAGAGGGAAATTTATAGCCCTGCAAGCCTTCCTCAAGAAAACAGAAAGAGAGGAAGTTAACAACTTAATGGGACATCTCAAACAACTGGAGAAGGAAGAACATCCCTCCTCCCCCAAACTGAACAGAAGAAAAGAAATAACCAAAATTAGAGCAGAATTAAATGAAATTGAAAACAAAAGAATTATACAACAGATCAATAAATCAAAAGGTTGGTTTTATTAAAAGGTCAATAAAATAGATAAACCTTTGCCTAACCTAACCAGGAAAAAAAGAGTAAAATCTCTAAATTCATCAATCAGAAATGGTAAAGATGAAATAACAACAGACCCCTCAGAATTTCAAAAAATCCTTAATGAATATTACAAGAAACTTTATTCTCAGAAATATGAAAATCTGAAGGAAATTGATCAATACTTGGAAGCATGCCACCTACCAAGACTTAGCCAGAACCAAATGGATATGTTGAACAGGTCTATATCAAGTTCTGAAATAGCATCAACTATAGAAAATCTCCCTAAAAAGAAAAGCCCGGGACCATATGGCTTCACATCAGAATTCTACCAAACCTTTAAAGAAGAACTAATACCTATATTACTAAACCTCTTCCAAAATATACAAAAAGAAGGAATACTGCCTAACACATTTTATGAAGCAAATATCACCTTGATCCCTAAACCAGGGAAAGACCCAACAAGAAAATAAAATTATAGACCAATATCACTAATGAATATTGATGCAAAAATACTCAACAACATCCTAACAAACAGAATCCAACAACACATCAAACAAATTATACACCATGACCAAATGGGCTTTATTCCAGGGTCTCAAGGCTGGTTCAATATATGCAAATTTATAAATGTAATTCAGCACATAAACAAATTAAAAAAATAAAGACCATATGATTCTCTCCATTGATGCAGAAAAAGCTTTTGACAATATCCAGCATCCCTTCATGATCAGAACACTTAAGAAAATTGGTATAGGAGGGACATTTCTTAAAGTGATAGAGGCCGTCTACAGCAAACCCACTGCCAATATCCTATTGAATGGAGTTAAATTGAAATCATTTCCACTTAGATCAGGAATCAGGCAAGGTTGCACATTATCTCCACTGCTCTTTAACATTGTAATGGAAGTTTTAGCTGTAATATTAGGGAAAAAAAGGCATTAAAGGGTATCCACATAGGGTCAAAAGAGATCAAACTTTCACTCTTTGCAGATGATATGATTGTATATCTGGAAAACAATCCAGATTCCTAGTGGGATTCTACTACAACAATTTTAGAAGTGATCAAGGAATACAGCAATGTCTCAGGCTACAAAATCAACACCCATAAATCTGTAGCCTTTATACATACCAACAATAGCCAAGCCGAAAAAACAGTTAAGGACTCTATTCCTTTCACAGTACTGCCAAAGAAGATGAAATATTTGGGAGTTTACCTAACAAAGGATGTGAAACATCTCTATAAAGAGAACTATGAAACTTTAAGAAAAGAAATAGGTGAATATGTTAATAAATGGAAAAACATACCATGCTCATGGCTGGGAAGAATCAACATTGTTAAAATGTCTATACTACCCAAAGCAATATATATTTTTAATGCAATTCCTATTAAAGCTCCATTGTCATATTTTAAAAATCTTGAAAGAATAATACTTCGTTTTATAGGGAATCAGAAAAAAACCTCGAATAGCCAAGACATTACTTAGAAATAAAAACAAAGCAGGAGGAATCACGCTACCAGACCTGAAACTCTACTATAAATCAACAGTGATCAAAACAGCATGGAGAGATAGATGTTTGGAACAGAACAGAGAACCAAGAGATGAATCCGGCTACTTACTGCTACTTGATCTTTGAGAAGCCAATTAAAAACATTCAGTAGGGAAAAGACTCCCTATTTAACAAATGGTGCTGGGTGAACTGGCTGGCAACCTGTAGAAGACTGAAACTGGACCCACACCTCTCACCATTAACTAAGATAGATTCTCACTGGATTGAAGATTTAAACTTAAGACATGGAACTATAAGGGGATTTTAAGTGTAATGGATGCTATGTCTGGCTTAGAGCAGACCCTTCTTACAGAGTGTGTACAAAGGGCGTCCCTGAGGAATGAAAATGTGAAGGAATAACTGATGGGAAAGGAATCTGCCCTGCCCACTTCTTTCAAGCTCATCCAGTCTGCCCCTCTTAAAGTCAGGGCTGGTTCATGAAAATGTTCCTTTCTTGCTCTGTTAATGCCAGATTCAATATAGTTAATTTCCCCATGAGAAGAGCTGGTCAAACAAGGGAACAGCCCCCCAAACTGGAGGGCCTCCTTCAGCTGGCCAGTTGCCTCCTTCAGAGTGACAGCGCTGCAGCCACACTATTCAGGCCTCGACTGGGGACCTCCAGTGCACAGGCAGGAGTAGCTGTTCCTTCCCTGCTCTCCTGTCTACAGCAAACTGTGGGTGTGCCTCTGCTGGGATGCGTCTCTCCGCTAACTTCTGTGCAGCTGTGGTTAAAACCGGTGACGGCGTGGCATCTTTAGATGGGAAAGTCTGCTTTGTTTTACAATGCTCTTCTGGATTAAAGTTTCTAATTAAACTCAGAGAAGGTGACACCGTCGTGGGCGTGTGAAGTTGCCTTCCTGCCAGCTGAGCGTTTCTCCCTTTTGCTGGTGCGGGGGAAGGTTGTGCTTTCCTTTGTGAACATCACGTGCGCGGCAGGTGCGGTGTCAGGCTTCCGTCCACAGCGCTCCAGCCATTTGAACAGCTGATTTCTGCTATTCAGTCAGAGAGCAGAAATGTTTTAGGATGGTGATTCACTGGCAACAGAAAATGATTTCCTATTTATCGGATACCAGCAATAGTAACAACCATTTTCTGTGAGTGTAAGCTTCCCTTACATTCCCAAACAGGAAGAAAGTGGGGAGGGTAAGAAGGGAGACCTTTTAAGGAGCTTCTTTTTGTTTTCTGCGTAAAAGATTATTATGGCCAGAACTAAAAAGGAGGACTGGGATTCTTGGGAAAGGAAAGGATTTAAATATAAAAGGATCTGTGAGTTGTATGACTTGGTTCTAGCATAGCGCCCTTCAAGGAAAAGACCCTGGAGATCTCACTTTATCTCTTCACCTTGTGGAAAGATAAGAATGTGGGTGGGGATGACAGTCATCTCTAAATTAGGAGTTCCTTTACCAGACTCCAAACCTGCTGCCAACGTGCTCTTTACTCCAGAACTCTAAGAAGTAAATTTCCCTCTCTCTTTTTTTAAAATTTCAAATTAATATGAGAGGAGAAAGTTTTACATTACATTGTTCTCACTTCCAAGGTAAAGTTCAAGTTGTAGTAGAACCCTTCACCCAGGGGGCATGGTGATCACCCTCTGTGGCATATATATACCATGGAGTGCTATTCAGCCATAGGAAAAGATGAAGACTTTACATCTTTTATGTTTATCTGGATGGAGTTGAAACACATTCTTCTTAGTAAAGTATCTCAAGAATGGAAAAAATTGGCAGCACCCATAGCTCAGTGGGTAGAGTTCCAGCCACATAATCATGGAGACTGGTGAGTTCAAACCCAGCTCAGGCCTGCTAAACAACAATGACAACTGCAACAAAAAAATAGCCAGGTGTTGTGACAGGTGCCTATAGTCCCGGCTACTTGGGAGGCTAAGGCAAGAGAATTGCTTGAGCCCAAGAGTTTGAGATTGATGTGAACTGTGATGCCACAACACTTTGCAGAGGATGACATACTAAGACTCTGTCTAAAAAAAAAAAACAAAGAATGGAAAAAATTATCCAGAATACTCAATACTGAAACAAGTTTCAACTGTCTTGTATTTTTGTTATAGTATCCCAAAACACAATCTATGAAGAATTTTTAGAATGACAGATGACATATCAGAACTAGGACTTAAGGACACAGAGAGCCTAGTTCTCTTTAAAGAAGTTGAATGGATTGGATAATAGAAAGCAACCTTGGATTTAGTATCAAACACCTCACTGAGCTCCTTAACAAGATCACATCCCAGAGAGTTTTGGCAATGAAACACATTCATAACCCATGATCTGGCTTCACTCACAGCCTGTTCTAGAATGGCTGCTTCCTTTTAGGTCAATTAAGAACACTTGTCTTTCTCTACAGTTTCTCAGACTTTATACTTTAAGTTCAGAGCTTTCATAAGCTTTACTCCTGGGGAGGTTTGCCTTCCTCCAGGACAGATCTTTCAAACACTAACTGTCTTTTTCACCTGTGTCAGACTGTGCTCACTCCTGCCCTACTCATTCCTTCTCTGGTGGTTAGATTGGACCTGTTTGAGGTCTTGCAGTGATGAAATAGGTTTTCTGTCTAAACAGGTTTGTTGTGAGGAGAGAAGTACCCAAGTGCACCCACAAATGACTTGTTTATTGTCATGGATTTTGAAATTCCTGAGTTGCAAAATCATAGACAGCTTAATCACTAGAAGCTCTGTTATTTCTGTGTGAATTTCACAATTACACAGGTGTAGCCTACATAAATACATCCCAAATTTTTAGCCTAAAATCAGAAGAACACACAGAAGTTATAATCCACCATTATGCCAGCCACATCTGAACCAAATCATAAAATATCTTCAATAATCCTGACCTTCAAAACATCCATCATATACCCAACCAGGCTCAAAACAAACGCATCACCAAATGTCCAGTGTATGCAGCTGGAGAAACCGATGTGGAAAGTAATGAAGTCCATATCAAAGAGCTAACGGAGCATGGCAGAGGAGTCAAAGAAGATTTACTGGCAAAGATCCCCAAAGAGCAATAATCTCTGCCTTCATATGCAGCAGGTGTGCACAGTGGACGGGAATTAAGTCGTCTTTCGATGCCAGCAAAGGGCCTGGCCCGTACACTGCTGAAAGAGAAGGCTGACTTCCCCCAGCTCCCTGAAATATTGCTAAATTGAATCCAGACTGCCATTGGAGCAAATAGAGCCTAAATTATTTGTAGAACTTCAATTATCATGGGCATACCATGGGGCTTGAAGAAGAGATTATTTGGCTCTTAATGTTGTAAATTTAATTTTCTTTCTGAACACCTGCTAAAGGACTAACTCAATCATTTGCCAGTGTGAAATGCAGCACATTGAAGGTTGATATTATGTTTATTCTCATGGAGCCACATTCCTTAAGATCTCTGCCTAAGTCTGGAGAGTCAGAGAGAAATGAATTTCTTAAAGAAAATTCTACAAGAGTTGGATCTTTTTCCTGCTAGAGAGAATTATTTGGTATGTTGAAGTTACACATATTTAGTCAGAGTATTGATTAAAGCATAAAAAATCTTTAATTTTTGAAGGTACATTTATCTCCAATTTTAAGCATCTTAGTTATGAAATAATCATGTATAATCATCACACTTCTGCATTCACACTGACAGTCTCCACAAACGAGTCTAATAATTAATATGTAGGAAAACCAAACTGTCCTCCTCCTGCCAAACAGTGGGACAGAATTAGGGCAGACATAATTTTGAAAGGAAACTTTAAAACTTTATCTTGCTTTTTAGAAGAAAAATATGGTTTCTACTTTGCACATTCCTGATACATTTCTAAAGTAAAAAATTACTAGATAAACGAATTATTATAACAACATGTACATTGGAACACTAAAAATAACAAAAAAAACAAAACAATTTTATAACTCTGGCATCCTCGATAGGACAAATGAACTGAGGAAGAAAACACATTTTAAATATACAGGGAAAACCCATGATCTGTAAACATTTCCAGAAAATGAAGATAATGAATATAAATCTAACTTAGCCTTGTCCCCAGAGTTTAGCTTACTTATCTACTTTGGGATACATATAAGATCAAAATGATATATTTAGAGAACAAAACAAGAAAATATATTTCAAAATTGAAAATGATCTTTAAAGTTATCATTTTTGAAATATAGGAAGTTTGGCGACTCTTCTTTGGGAATACCTGCAGAATCAGATTCACATGTGGACTTCAGATTATATAGTATAGCAGTCATATGGGACCCTAAACGATACATTTTATCAAGATTTGTCAGGTATCATTTGTAGAATTTGGGAAAATACTGTTGGTTGATTTAAACAAATGTATAGTACTCTTCAAGTACTATGTCTAGCATGGCCTAACTGCACAATTCAGAAAATTTGTACCTTCCCTCCCCACTTGCTACTCTTTTAAAAAAACCTGACTCAAGGTAGATCAGAATCTTTGATAGTTTTCAAGCAGTCTAACATAAAGCAACAGGGCCCAGGGGCAGGACGTGGGTGCAGTGGTGTTTCTCAAAGCCCAACACCATAATGATTCTAGGAGGCCCAGCTACCATGATGCCACTGTCCTCTTCATAATTAGCATGTAGGCTTCTGTAAGGGTACAGAATATGTTTTGTTGAAATTTATATCTTTCACATAATCTGGAAGAGTTTTTTTATGTTTGGTCATTCTATTTTTAAAATCTTTAGGATATAGAAATTATGTGGTTCTGAGGACAAAGCACAAAGAGAGAAATGTGGGAAGGTTGGGTCACACTTACAGTTGTCTACAGGATACTTTTCTAGGCTACCCAAATAAGGAACAATTACTTTCCTGAAAGAGCTATGCTATTTGTAGTTGGTACTGTGAGTTTAACAAGGACAGGCAGCTCTTAGGAGATGCTCTAAAATGTATGCAGCGAAGCAGCAGAAAGCTGCCTTTCCAATATTCGTTAACTATGGTTGATGGTGAGCCTGGTAGGAAACTGACCGACAATAAAAATGAGTTATTGATAAATTGAGGGCCAATAATCAATAGGATTTAGTGCCCTGAGGGTGTATGTGGTAAAGGGAGAGGGCAAAGGAACCCTTGCTACAATCCAGGAGCTACTGATGTCTGCATGACGGTGACTGGAAAAAAATAGGAACTATGAAAAGATGATGAAGACGCCCACGGCCTTCATCAAGTCTTTTATACCATAAAGGTTGTCCTAACATGAGATTGGGATAGAAGCATGAGTTGTTTGTATTCATCAAGTACCATCACGCAGGAAGTGGAGATTAGTTACAATGATTGTCCAAAGGAAGACAGAAATACCTAGCAGAAAGTCAAGTATCAATGATGTTGATTGACATATGACCAGGTTTTTAGTTTTCAAGTGGAGGAAAGTGAGGGAAGTATTTGGAATTGATAGAAACACAAGACAATTCTCCTTTAGAAATGGCTAGTAACGAAATTCTATTTTATCTTCATAATTTGCCACCTAACTCTTTAATGGAATTAGGGTGCTTACTGGGTTTTGACATTTATTCGTTATTGTACTTTAATGTCTTATTTTTCAGTTTTCTTATTCTTCAGTCTCTCTTTTGTTTTCAAAACCACAAAAATTTGATTCTTTTTAAGGAAAATAAAAAATAGCTGCATGCATTTTAGCTTTCTTAGCTCTGTTAAAGCAGATTGAAAATAGACGATGAAAATATCTATTCACGAACGACCAAATACACCATGCCTTGCTGAAAAGACAGCTTTAGTTAATTAATTATATTTTCAGGCATTGGATTCCTTCTGTGGGAGCAGCACAATAGCACAAATTCTCATAGGAGCAGCTTCAAGAATATTCCATTCTTAATACTTACACGTTGTAAGGATATAAGCCACTTAAAAAGTGTGTCTCATTAACGACCATTCTCCCCTTCCTCCGTATCTTTCTGGCATCTCTGCTAATTTAGACCTAAATGACCGTCATATCTCCCCTCAAGTATTGAATTAAACAGTTCTGTCTGAAATATCAATGTTTCCTACATTTTCAGTTTCCAGTATGTTCCTGAATTCCTTACCCTCTATCCTTGAAACATTCTCTTGCTTTCAGTTTATGTCACCAACTCACCCTGCCTAATCAATCTCTGTTACCTCTTCTCTTGCAGAACCTGCCATAGCAGGAAAGGTGGACACAAGATTCAAGCTTTAATTTCAATTCCATGTGTTCTCCCACCATATTCTAAGGAAGTTGTGAGATTTCAGGATCCCATTTTTTAAACAAGACTTTGTTGTAACTAAGTCTGGCAGATGGCCACAACACCTGGGACAATTAAGCCCAAGGGATGGATGAGTAGTTTCTAAGGCAAACAGAATTTTCCATCTGCTCAAATGGTCCTTTAGGGGGTTAGGCAAGTCGGTTTTGGCTGCCCAGGGAGTGTGCCCCTCATAAGCAAGCCTGCTTTCTTGCCCCCAGATACTTCCTAGTTACCCCGCTAAAAAGTCAAGAAAGTAGAAAAATAAATATTTGCTCTATTTTTCAGCTGTCTGACTGCTATAAATGGATAACTTAGTTTCACTGGGTTTATCATCAAGAAACAAGATCAAATAGTTTTCATATAAGTCCACTCATATTTTACATGCACGACTTATTTTGGTTTATTCTGCTGTAGAATATTCCAAAGTCAGAATTAAATGCTAAGGAATAAATTAGCCCATTTAAAAGATACTTGTGTACCAAGTAACAGATTGTGGCTACCAACATTCTGACTCAGACATTCCCCTCCAAATGCCCTCCCTACCTCCCCCTACACACATACAACCAACTAATTAATGGTTTTTATGATGGAAACGTACCAAATCACTATGAGCACCGTATTGTTTGGAATACAGGTTATTAGTTTGAAAGTTTGCTTCTTATAGTGAAAACACTAAAATTTTGGGGGGGATTGGGCAGGGTTTTTGTTTGCTTGTTTATTTGCTTCTGTTTGAGGATGCACAACTAGTTGGCTAGTATGAGGAAGCTCCTACATCCCTGCAAACTTGAGTCAAATTGCCACGTAAAGTCATTGCCAAGTTTTCAAAAATGAGTCTGGACTGCTATTCCAATTCACCACCATTCCGCCTCCGTGGCAGATGGTGTTCACTTATGCAGAGGACACGTGAAGCTGCTCCGTGGAGGTGGCATTCCACTGCTAAGGGTTCAGAGTTTCTTGTTCCGAAGAACTCGTGTGCCAAAGAGTAACAGCTTCTTGTTCTTCTCCACCCTCCCCCATCAGCTGTGTCCACCTGTCTTTCCCATTTCCTCCAAACCACCCAGCCCCCAGCATCAATTCTTTCTTCCCTTTTGAACATCTCTTTTCTTGGTAGCACTTTGACTTATATGTTTTTGCAGATGATTTCTGAATATGCATTTCCAGTCCCAAATCTTAGGGCCCTTCTGGCTTATGTGTCTGGGAAATCTGATGGCATTACTGGAAGGATCCCCTAAATTCTGAGACTCAACCTGTCAAAAAGTTGCAATAATATGAAGAACAAAAAGTTTTGGTTCTCAACGGATTACAGACAGAATAGATTGATCTTGGCTTTGACACTTGCTATTCATGTAGCCTTGGAGCATATATTGGACCCATGCTGTTTGTAAAATGGAAATAATTATTCTCCAGAAAAATGCACAGTGTTTGGAGAATTAAGTGAAACAGTTTACTTTTGACTTAGTAAGTGATAAATGAGTATGTTCCTCTAACTGCCAATTTCCTAACTGTTATAAGCTTCCAACACTGGAGTTATCTTTACTGTCTTTACTCCTTTACCCTCCAAATCCAACCCATTGCCAACTCTAGTAGTCCTCTATTTTCTGGGCCCCTGAGTATAAGCTTGGTCCAGTGATCTTAAACCAGGAATATCACTATTCTATCCAATCATTATTCTATTCACTAATTCTATCCAAATTTCTATGTATTTTACTATTCTCTTTAATATTATTAAGTTTTCCTAAAATTTTGCAAACATGATTTTAAAGCTACTTTGAACCATAGAGAGTGCTAAGCCACGTCATAAGTGGCGCTGCTAGACCCCTTTGGGAGGTGCTACTCACTAAGGCTCGGTCTCTAGAGCCACCTTGCTTGAGTACAATGCCACCTCCACATGGTATTAACTAGGTAACTTTGAATGCATCATTTAGCACCTGTTTACCTAAGCTTCCTCATTTCCAATGAGAATAAAATAACAGTATCTCATCTCATAAAGAGTTGTTGTAAAAAATAAAGAACATAATGCATGCAAATCTGCTTAATGTGTAGAAATACCTTTAATTGTTAATTGTCTTCACATGTTTCTTTCAACACTGGCCTCCCATTTTGAATCCAAGGATGATCTCTTCATTTCACATCAAGGGGAATTTTCTGAGTTCTCCATTAATGTCCTTTCAATCGACTCACACGAAGTCCTTTAACCTCTGCTGAAGCCCACATATCAGCCTGCACCTGCACTCACTCGCTTTCCCCTCCACCGTCCAGAGGCCTCCAGTTATCTGTAGGATTTCTCTACCATGTGCATGCTCTGCCTCAGTAAACAATTATATTTGTCCATGTTTTAGTTTTTTAATTTTGGTCTGATGTACCTACTGATTCAGTGAATTTACCTAAGTTATTCCCACTTTTTATTTATCTATATATTTTTTGCTAATTTTAAAACATACTACTCAAAACACTTTTTCTAGATCTTTCCCTCACTAAGTGCTCCTGAAGTAACCATTCTGATATTTTCTCTGTCTTTAGAGCAGATACATTCCGTTAGTGTCATATGGAACTTATCCCTTTATAGGCTGACTTAAATCTTTCTGCTTCAGTGGAAAGACGTTTGTCTTTCTTCTGTTCCTGGAGAATGCCTACCATCTATCTGTCTTAGGATCATTGCATTTATTTTCCCCTTTGACTGAAAACAATATTTTTCTCTAGATATCTGCATGATTTATGGTCTCATTTCATTCAAGTCTCTTCTCCACTATCACCACTGCAGACAATCACCCCATTACCCTTACAATGGCTTTGTTTGCTTTTGCAGCGATTTGACATATGTAACTCTTATGTTTACTTGTTTACCTTTTTTTTTTCTCCCAGTAGAGGGCAGGACTATTGTCTATTTTGTTCACTATTTTATCTGCAGCTTCTAGCACAGTGTCCTATACAAAGTAGAATCCCATTACATATTTATTGAATGGATCAATGAATACATGTAACCTAATATCTCCCACCAAAAAAAAGATTTTAAATACTTAAAATAGAGGGACTATGTCTTGGGTTTTGTAACACACCACCATATATTGTGATGTAAAGGAAAACATGCTGGCTTTAGGACAATACTGGACCAAATACTCAAATTCTCAATTATTATCTGAGTAAATCCCAGTAAATTTCTCTCTGAGCTTCAATCTCCTATGTATAAAATAAAGATAGTAACACCCACTCAGATGGCGAATTCTATGTGTCATCCACCGTGCCACATTGTTTGATCAAACACCAGTTCAGATGCTTCTCTGAAAGTATTTTTTAAACATGATTAACAGTTAAATTAGTAGATTTGGAGTAAAGCAGATTACCCTCCACAATGTAGGTGAGCTTTCTGCAATGAATTGAAGGCCTTTAAAGTGAGGTTTCCTGGAAGAGAAGTATTTCTACTTTAAGATTAACATGGAAAATCTACCTGAGTTTCTTTGCAATACCAACTCTTCTCTGAACCTCTAGCCCAGTGGTTCTCAACCTTCCTTTATTCTAACTTCAATCAGGCAAGGTTGCTTTATTAGTCAGAGTTTTTCAGAGAAAGATAATCAAATGATATGATATACACATATGTGGTGCATGAATACACACATGCACAGGTACATGGGGGGAGACAAAGAGAGATTGATTTTAAGGTATTAAGTCACATGATTGTGTGGGCAGGAATGTCAAGGCTGAAATGTCAAGGCCATGGTCCTTTAATAAAGTTCCCGTGGGTCACAAGCCATAGGTTGAGAACCGCTGTGTCTAGCCTATTGGCCTGCTTTCTGGATTTCAGGCTTGACATCCTCCCACACACAATCATGTGACTTAATACCTTAAAATCAATCTCTCTGTCTTTGTCTCCCCCATGTACCTGTGCATGTGTGTATTCATGCACCACATACATGCATATCATATCATTTGATTATCTTTCTCTGAAAAAACTCTGACTAATAAAGCAACCTTACCTGATTGAAGTTAGAATTAAGTAAGTTAATATGCTTAGAAATCTTAGTAAATAGTAGCAATGACTATTAGCTAGTCAGGAAATGGTTTGGCAGATTATGATGTCTGCCACATGGCAGGTGCTCAATAAGTATTTCAAGAATGAATAAATAAATGTCAGGAATCGGATGTCTTCCGAAAAAGCTCATCAGATTTGGTCAGCATTGCTCACCTGTTTGAAGTGGAAAGCATAGCACGTCAGATTCCCTGTGACTGTCTAAGCATGTTCTGTACATACGTGACATCGTTCACTGGACATAAGCCAGAACTTTTTCTTATGATTGCCAAAGTACTGTTGGAGAATAAAAGGAAGTCAAATGCCAAATAGCTCTGTCAATATTTTGAGATAAGCCTTATTTCATACTTCTAAAAACCCTTCAGAAGAATATTTTGAATGCTGGTTAGCTAATTGGGGCAATGTTCTTAAAAAAAAAATCATACAAGTGTTAAGTATTTTAGTTCAGAGGTAATTGAGAGGTGGTAAGGAATTGCAAAAATATTTGAGCATCTGGAAATTGAGTACACAATTTTTAAGTATAAATAAATTCAAATGGTGCTACAGTGAGAATATATCATATTCAAAGGAACTGAAAAAGTGAAATGATTAGTGTAGAATTTTAGCAGATTTGCAGGTATTGCAAAGGTATTTTGTAGTATTTGATCTCAGAGGCCTGTCAGATGCCCTCATATTTGGGGTCTAGAAAACTAAGACTAGACCACTGTGGCAGGGAAGGCATATCACATTCCAGGACAGAGTTAGGTGTCTTTAGTGCCAAGTGAACTCACTTACCAACGCCTCTGCTCTATAAAGACATTTAGGGAGAAGACAAGAAGAGGAAATGATAGAAAGGACCAAAAGAAGATGCTGGAAACCAAATAGCTTATTCTCAGTTTTGCCTAGCTTCTCAGCCAGAATCTTTTGAAAGAAAATTGCATTTTTTGACTTCATTGAAAGTCTTACTGTGGTAGAAATATACTGGAATCCAACAGAAATTCTAGCCATATTCCAGCCTTAATTTAGGACACATCTCAACTCTGTGACTTCTGTCTTTCCAAAGCCCCAATTTCATAATTGGGGATAAATGATTTATAAAGAATGCTTTTGTTAATTGGAATCAGGATCTATCTAAAACAGGAAAATATCTCTATTGCTTTTAAATATACTTATGTTAGAAACCTACTTACTGGAATAATCAGCTTTTTAAGTATTTTCAATACTTATTTAAAAAATTATTTTAATACTTTTATATTGTATTGACTTTTGTTTATGAACAACAGATGCTGCAGAAAGCCTACCAGTTCCATGGGAATTTTAGCAACAAGAGAGGGAAAATGTCTAGATTTCAGTTCTTTTCCCAGTGTTTGACTTCAATCCAACTGCAGGGTATCAGCCTCTAGATGTGTTCAAGCTGTCAGACTTTTTTAAAGGAATGTTATACAAATTGGAACATCATGCTCTGGAGATATTTGAGGAAAAGAATGAACAGAATTAAAGGAACCAAACCAGTTCACAGACATCCCTCATACAGCCTGGATTTCCTTAGTGATGTAGAGGAGTCTGTGGCTGTGTATGGCCAAGTGAAATTATATTTTGGACATAAACTGAATCTTGTCTTTGAAGGAAGAAGAGAAATATTTTGTAGGGCAATAGAACTTGTAACAATGAAGCACCAGAAGTTGAAATGTACTTAAAATTCACAGCACACATGTGTGCCTGATGTCCCAGCATTCAGGACTCTTTCCCCACATCATCATTTGGCATTTTCACTGCTCATTTGAGTGAACCCATGACTTGGAGTTTGTCAGTCAAGAGCATGTAGGGAACAGTCGAGTAGTTTAGGAGGAGCCATGGAGGGATCTAGTATAATCAAAGTGATCCATAATTTGAGGGATCCAATGTCTGAACACTTGTCCACCTATATTTTTCACTCAGTAAAATGAAATTTGCTGCAAATGAATGTTTTTTTGATATGCACAGGTCTAAAGTGCCTTCAAGCTGATAAGAATTAAATTAGCTGCCAGACAGGACTCAGTCTGTGTATTTTTTTAAACATAAATAAAATAGTTGCCACCAAAGCTTTCCACAGAGGAGAGGAACCCCCATTTCTCTAGTGATATCTCCAAACTACATGGGTATGTGCAGAGTTCTCTGTTAGATCTTTTCAGAAAGCCTGTCAACAAAGTTTAGAATATTTGACAAGTTGCATGTTAGGGAAAAAATGCATGTTTTTACCAATTATTTTCAATTTTGCTCGTTTTCTGATGCTTTGTTCTCTGTACAGCTAATCACTGTGCTCTTTCAAATATTTTTCCTGTCCCAGAAATTACACATGTGCACATGCAAAAAATTATATTTATGAGTTCTTTTTTATGCTTCCAGGTGAGATGACAGGTCTAACTTTAGAAACCTATCATCAAAGGCCTAGATAGCCTAGCATTGCTTCTGCCTGGCAGCCAACATGTTGGCCACAAATTTTATTGCCCAAATCTGCTCAGTGAAACCCCACAGCAGCAGCAGTCATTACCAACGAGGCTACCAGATATTGTCAGAGAATCTAGCAACCATAAAATGTGCATGCTGTATGCATAAATTTGCATATGTAATTAAAGAGGTCTTAACTCCACATGGAAGGACTGAATAACACCCTAACTGCAGGGCTCTTATGTTTGATCTCGATGGCCATGTCTGCTGAAATTCACAGCACACTTTGTCTTGATGTGTAGGAGGGGTAGGATACGAGTGTCTGTATTCTTAGTGACTAACAGGGACCAAAGCTTCAGATGACTCAGATAGGCACAAATGGGCAGAAAACATCTCTGTTGTTCTCTTTGGCTCATTTCTCTACAGGGTAAATAAGATATATGTTTAATAAATTAAATTTATTGGCTATGGTTCATCCCAGCTAGTGTTAGAGAAAGATTTGCACAAATCTTTCTGACTCCTACTATTATGTAATTTATCTTTGGTCATACTGTCTTAATATGGTAAACCTTAGCTAGAATAGAGTAATGAAGTCAGATGGAAACCATCATATTACAGGTACTTAGTAGATCTCCTCCTTTCCACCTCTACAAGAGCTGAGAGATATTTGTGGAACCTGAAAGTAGCCAATGACTTGTAATTCATACAACTCTACTACTGAGAAAAAATGCAGTAGGAAAAGTGTTCCTTTGGCATTTTCAACATATAAACTTGATCATCTTAGTTCTATGTATAAAAACAATAAAATTCTTAAACACTCACTTCCTTTGGGCTTATGTGGAATTGTTGAATTAAAGGTTTCTAAACATTTATTTTCAGTCCTTATTAACTTAGCCAAACCAAGTAATATTGATAAGGACAAAATATAACTCTTACTTGTTAGGATGATTAAAAATAACACATTATATTAGTGAGGATTTTCCAGAGAGACAGAGCCAATAAGATAGATGGATGGATAGATAGATGATAGATAGATACACAGATAATAGATAGATGATAGATGACAGATGGATAAATATATAGACAGATAGATAGATACATAGCTAGATAGATAGAAAGGTAGACAGACAGACAGGTGATAGATACATACATTCATATATACATAGATGATAGATAGAAAAAGGATAAATAGATAGATACACAGATAATAGATGGATGATAGATAGATGATAGATGACAGATGGATAGATAGATACATAGATAGAAAGGTAGACAGACAGGTGATACATACATACATACATTCATATATACATACATAAATACATCCATACATACATAGATGATAGATAGATAGATAATAGATAGACAGATGGTAGGTAGAGAGAGAGACAGATAAATAATAGATAGACAGATGGTAGATGGATAGATAGATGATAGGTAAATAGATGATAGATGAGAGATAGATGGATAGATAGATGCATAGATAGACAGGTGATAGGTAGGTAGATACATACATACGTACATACATACATACATAGATAATAGATAGATAGATAACAAGGGATGTATTAGGGCAATTGGCTCACATGCTTATAGAGTCTGAGGAGTATCACGATAGGCCCCTGCAAGCTGCAGAACCAGGCAAGTGAGCAGCATGGTTTGGTCTAAGTTCAGAGGCCTGCGGACCAGGAGAGCTGATGGTGTGGCTCAGTGGGAGAGTCCTGAGAAACCTAGTGCCCACTGTTGCACATCTTACCATGCAAAGATCAGAGAACGCCACCTTCTGACATCCACAGACGGGAGAAAAAGTGTATTGTAGCTCCAAAAAAAAAAAAAGACCAGATTTGTCTTTCCTCTGCTTTTTGTTCTCTCTGGGCTTAGCCAATTGGATGGTGCCAGCCAACCTTAGATGAGGCAGATCTTACTGACACAGTCCACTGATTTAAATGTCAGTCTCTTCTGGAAAAACTTTTGAAGACATACTGAGAAATAATGCTTTATCAGCTGTCAGGGTGCCCCTTCCTTCAGCCATGATGACACCTAAAATTTCCTGTCACACATACAGATAGCAACTTTTATAAACAGTGCCCTATATTCTTTTTTATTTTGTATTAACTATTTGTTTAATACATTCTTATTAAAAATAAGCTATATTCCAAGCACCATGAAATGCTCTGAGAATACAAAGACAGATAACAGAGTCCTCTAGCTAAGAAGTTCAAAAATCTTAGTGCTTAAAAGGAAATGTGGAGAGATTTTAATCCAGTTTGTTACAACATTTCTTATACCTGCTGACAGGTAAAAGCTGTGCACATTATGTCAAAAGCCTGAGTAGGGGAATCGGAGGATCTGAGTTAGAATTCTGACTTCCCAGGGGTGATGTCTGTGGCTCAAAGGAGTAGAGCGCCGGCCCTATATACAGGAGGTGGCGGGTTCAAACCCAGCCCCAGACAAAAACTGCAAAAAAAAAAAAAAAGAAGAAGAATTCTGGCTCTGCTGCACATTTTCTGTGTAGCCTTGGTTAAGTTCATAAAGAGTTAAGTTTTTAAACTCATTCTCATTTATGAAATTGGGACATAATAATATCTATCACTTGGGTTTATTGTGAGACTGGAACTAATTGGTATCATGTCAAGCATCTAATAGATTGGCCTGCACAGAGTTATAATGGGCACCCATTATAAATAGTGGGTATTTTTGAGGAATTACGAGCCAAATAAGGCAATTTATTCTGTTTTTCAACAGTTCTAATTTTCACAAAGTTCTAAACTCTGCCTCTTTGCAAATCCTGACCATTGGAACTCACTCTGCTCACTGGAGCAGATAAACTTAATTTATTCTTCCACATGAACACCCTTAAGTTATCAGGACACAGTTTCCACCCATCTACATTTTTTTCCCAATTGAGCATTTGCAATGAGCTTTTGTAGTCTCTTAGCTCTATTTTCTTAGGTGTAATGAATCTATTAGAACCTTCAAACACCATTCCTGCTCATGCCTGCAATCTAGTATTCTGGGGGTCTGAGGCAAGTGGATCGCTTGAGCTCAGGAGTTCAAGTTTAGCCTAAGCAGGACCAAGACCCCATCTCTACTAAAAATAGAAAAACTAGCTGGGCATTGCGGTGGGACCTGTAGTCCCAGTTACTAGGGAGTCTGAGGCAAGGAGATTGTTCAAGCCCTAGAGTTGGAGGTTGCTGTCAGCTATGATGACACCATGGCACTCCACCTGGGTTGACAGAGTGAGACTCTGTCTCAAAACAAAAAACAAAACCTAAAAAACATTCATGCAAGAGAGGCAAATAGTATATGATGGAACATTTTATACCTAATTCAAATCTGTTTAGTAATAGAAACTAGAGATAACATCTTCTCCAAGGTTTACTTTTAAGATAAACCTTCATAAATGTTCACTAAAGTCTATTGGATATTCATCTCCAAGCCCATTTCCAGGCTGCTGAATGAGTATTGTCCTAAACACAAATCTGTTAGTCTACTCTCCAACATAAATAAAGTCCCTTGGTTTAGCACAGTGGTTCACAAACTTTTTAATTTTCTCAACACTTTACCTTTTAAACACTTATTTTGCTTATGTAAGATTAAAATTGTTTGTATCTACTGTGTTAAAAATTAAACCTGAGATAAATATTTATTAATTCATTTCAAATAAGAATAGCTCTGTTATGTATTAATGCAAATAATATATTTGTAAGGAGAACAATATATTTCCTGAAACAAAAATGAATTAGCATAGTTGTGTTAATATTTTTGTAAATCTCTAATTTTGTAATTTATCAAGTTTCTTTAAATTTCTGATATTTTCCTATATGTGGGTTTTTTTTGGTGAATGAAGGTTTATTATAGTTATAAATAATGACTTTTAGCATCAAAAAATCAGTCATTTTTTGAACATTAGAAGGAAAACATTTATTTTTCCAATAATATGGTTATAAGTCCACATTTTTAGATGCTTTACATGGTAAATAAATGGCATGCGAACAAAATAGCTACATGGCCTCAGATGATGAATTTTGATAACAGAGAAAGTTAGCATAACTAACTCAGACTCCCTAGTAACTGGGACTACAGGTCCCACCGCAATGCCCAGCTAGGTTTTCTATTTTTAGTAGAGATGGGGTCTTGTTAGTTATGCTAACTCCTCGTTAATTATCCATAATAAAAAGTCTCATATACTGTCCTATATAGTTTCTTATAACTGGCCTAAGGGCTTAAATCAAATACATCTCATAAGAGGAGATTTTCCTCTCTTTCTTTTATTTAACCTGTTTCTGGAGAACAATGTCAGGATCAAAGGTTTAAAGGCACCATCACATTTCTGAAAAAGTTAATGCTTCAGGCAACTTGGGTGCACTTTATGGAAATTGCTTGAATTTAGCAAAATGAATAAATAAAATAAGAAAAGCACTCCCAAAGAACCCAACTGAGCTCTCACATCTGCTTTTTTTTTTTACTCTATTGCGTTAAAATGCATTCGTCTAATTTGGACATTAATGGGAACTTTATCCAATTTTTCAATATCGTGCTTTGGTTTCACAGTATACTTCTCATTATCAGGAGCTCAAGCAACCAGTATGCAACCTGGCAAACAAATAAGTTTAGACTTGGTGCACCATGCCTCACTGAGCAGAGGCCCCGTGCATCACGCCCATGGCTCCCATGTGTTCTCGTAACATTTGTAAGCATAAATGTGTGTTACTTGAAGTTAAAAAAATACACTAGTGAAACTGAAAAGTGTGTTGACTGCCATTTAACTAAAATTGTACACTACGTTTACAAAACTGTTTTATAATACAGTGAAACTGTTACAGTAAGTGAAGTTTGTCTTTATTTGTCTAAATTTGTTTTAATTAGTATATTTCAATATTACTATCAAGGCAATATAAAGCTTATGATATGGTATGGTAGAATATCAGGTATAGAATTAGTTAAACCTATTTTTCATAGTAACTCTCAAGCACCCAGAACCTACATTTATCCAGGATCTACCAATCCCCATTGGAGCTGAATAATGGGGAGATTTCTACAAACAAAACACTGAATCACTGAATTATAAGGATATTCTAAAGACTGACACATGTCATCATACAACATAAAAAGTAATATTCATTGATATTACGCTAACCCCCTTTTTTACTTTCAATTTTGTTTTTATTACAAGGGTACATATGATTGGCTTAGCATTTAATAGGTGAAGTCCAAGTTGTAGTTGGAAGTGTGTGTGCACCCCCCACATGGTGTCCATTAGGTGAGAGACCACCAACCTCCTTCTTTCTCCTCTGCCTTCCCCTTCCCCCTTTATACATTTGCGTCCTTCTGTCCCGTGGGCATGTGGTTGTTCCTCTACTAGTTTCATATTAGTATTGAGTATATTGGATTCTTGCTTTTCCATTCTTATGATATTTTACCAAATCTCTTAAGAGAATTTTTTTTTAAGTCATTGAGAGTACAAAGAACCAGGTTACATTGATTGCAAGTGTTAGATAAAGTCCCTCTTATAATTGTGTCCTGCCCCCAAGAGGTGCGTCACACACTGTGATCCCCCACCTATCTCCCTCCTTCCCTCTCTCTGCTCCCCCATTCCCCCACACCCTACCATGTACTAGGTCATCAATTGTCCTCTTATCAGGATTGAGTACATTGGATATTTGCTTCTCCATTCTTGTGATGCTTTACTAAGAAGACTATGTTCCACCTTCATCCAGGTTAATATGAGAGACGTAAAGTCTCCATCTCTTTTAATGGCTGAATAATATTCCATAGTGTACATATACCACAGCTTGTTAATCTATTCCTGAGTTGGTGGGCATTTAGGCTATTTCCACATTTTGGCGATTGTAAATTGAGTTGCGATAAACTGTCAAGTGCAAATGTCCTTATGGCAAAAGGATTTTTTTTCTTCCGGGTAGATGCCCAATAACGGGATTGCTGGATCAAATTGGAGGTCTAATTTGAGTTCTTTGAGGATTCTCCATACTTCCTTCCAAACAGGTTGTATTAGTTTGCAGTTCCACCGTCAGCGTAAAAGTATTCCCTTCTCTCCACATACACACCAGTGTCTGCGACTTTGAGATTTTGTGATGTGGGCCACTTTCACTGGGGTTCGGTGATATCTCAGGGTGGTTTTGATTTGCATTTCTCTGATGATTAGGGATGATGAGCATTTTTTCATATGTTTGTTAGCCATTCATCTGTCTTCTTTAGAAAAGACATCTCTCTTGCCCAGTGATAAAAGGGATTGTTGGCTCTTTTCTTGTTGATTAATTTGAATTCTGTGTAGAGCTTGGTTATCAAGCTTTCATCTGATTCATAATATGCAAATATCTTTTTTCCATTCTGATGGATGTCTATTTGCTTTGGTAGCTGTCTCCTTAGCCATACAGAAGCTATTCAGTTTAACTAAGTCCCGTTTGTTTATTTTCGTTGTTGCAATTGCTACATAAGTCTTCTTCATAGGCCTTTTCCAAGGCCAAGAGAATTATTTTAAACATTGAGAAGCCCATAGAAGCAGACACAAATGTTCTAAAATTCTATTTTTTTAATGAAAGTTTGAATTGTATCATTGACAATAAATTCTATCAGTTGTTTATCTTATAGTGACAAGTTCAGTTCATTTGTTTTTTAAGAAAATATCTGTCAAATAAATATGCCTTCATATTATATAACTAATTTTGACATATGGACTCTTTGAGTCTTCAGATTCCAAGGATCCACAGAGCAAACTTTAATGAACTGCGGTCTTGGCATTCAGGGAGGCCCATGACCAGTTGCAGCCTGCCTTCTTTTCCTGCCATCTCTCTCGTCTGCTCTCGCCTTCCCACCGCTGTTCTCTGTTCCTTGCCTATCCTGGACTCCACTCTCATTTCTCTGCCTGGAATGCTGTTGCAGATCCATTTTTTGACAAAGATTCACAAAACTTTTTCTAAGTTTTTTCTTGTATTATGAAGATATATTAACTGTTCTTTCTGTAAGTCATGTAAACCTTCAATAATTTCATGTCTTTTCCTTTTGAATAGTATTGTCTATAATTGAGAGAAAATTGTAGCTCCAGCAATTATTAGCTTGAACAAGTTTCTGGACCGTTCTATGCTTCTGACTTTTCATCTGTAAAATGGGGCACATAATGCTTACCTCAGACAAAATGAAGCTTAAGTGGGAGAATCTATATATCTGCCGAAAACATTGCGTATATTCATACTTAGTCATTTATATAATCATAATGATGCAAAGTATAACCATTAATGTCATATTTTCTTAATAGTGACAATAAGTATAATTTATAAAATCATATAATTAATTTTTTCCAAAAGCGAAATAAAAATAATAATGCTCTTAAGAAATTACCTTGTGGATGAGAGAATCTGTTTTAATAACAAAATAATTAGACAGATCCTAGTCTATGAAACTAGGAGTTTACAAGTGTTTCTTGTTTTACACTTTCTACCTAGGACCTCAATTTTAGCTAATAACTTATGTGGTTAATTTTTAAGTTTCATGGGCTCTTTTGGGAAGCAAACACTCTAAGACATAGGTATTTACAGAATTTACCGTTCATAAACTCCTCTGAGGGAAACTCTTCCCTAATACATTGGTATGTGATTATCAGCCCTGCTGTGTAAAGATCTGTGAAGTGGGCCCCATGATTCCGTTCTCCCGACAGGTCTTCTGACCAGGAATGGGCAAATGACACAGGAAGAAGATAGTCCATAGTGATGTGTGATTTCAGATCAATGTATGAGGGCTGTGCACATTTGAGCTGGGCTGATCAAATTTTCCTAGCAAACGAAATGGGAAAAAATTGACTTACTACCCAGAGGTGAAGGAATTTCTGGGAGTGCTTCTGTGTGTCCTCACCTCCACGTCTGTTTAGCTGTCTATCTCTGTGTCCAAGGCCTCACTACGATTACTGACCTGTAATGAAGGTCACGCTTACTGACCATTCTTATTTACTCCTCTGCTGGGGCATGCAATCCTACACTCTCACGTTTATTCAAGAATATCTATCTACCTATTCTATCCTCATTCTTCAACATCATATTCAACCCAAAACAATTTTCCTCAATATGTAATATGCTGTAAAGGTTTCTATATAAAGGAAAATATCCAAGTATTTTCTTGATTCTACATTTTTTCTCTAACTACTATCAAATATTTTTTTATTCCTTCTGAGGCAAAATTTATAGATACAATAATCTATAATGAGTCCTTTAATTTCTTGAACCCTTCTCAATCAAGCTTTTATCTCACCTAACATGCGGGAAACTTTGGTCTTCCTTTGTACTGGTGGTCAGGCTGTTCCCTTGAAATATGTTCTTTCCCTGTCCTTCACGCGTCCTGCAGAAGAAAATCATCCCCTGGTTTTCTCCCTACTTGACTGATTCTTCACTGGAGCTGTTCTACCGGGGTTTTTTGTTTGTTTTTTTCTTATTCTCATGCATTAAGATAATGTTTTTTATTTTTTCCTATCTATACTCTTCCCATTAATATAATCATCCAATCAGGTAGTTTTATATAGCACTTATGTGCTATTAACTCCTACATTTTTATTTCCAGTTCCAACCACTCCCCTTAACTCCAGATTCCAAAGACCCCCCTAGACATATCCACCTGTGTCTCTTCCCACTTCTGCACCTACGACTCGAAATTGCACTTTTATTAATGCAAGAGCCAGAGTTATCCTTTTATAGAACACAAATACAAAAAACAAACCAAAAAAAAAACCAGAAAAAAACTGTTTTTTCTTATGTTTAGTTGAGTATCTTTCCTGAAACTCTCAGACAGTGAAAGTCAAAATCCCTGCTGTGACCTGGAAGTTTCTGCAGCACCTGCTCCGCTTCCTTACTCTTAATTTCCCAGCTTCATCTGCTGCTCTTGTCCTGGCACTCAGGATTCTGATCAAGCATGATCCTGACTCAGAGGTTTTACTCATGTTCTTACGTCTGCTTGGCAGAGTCTCCTACTTGGTATTTTTTCCTTTTTTTAGCTTAGTCTTAACCCTTTGTAACTTTGCTCAAAGCTCCTTTTCTCAGTGAGGACATTCACTACCTCCCATTGGAGACTGAACGTCCTCCTCCCCCGCAGTCGTCGGTGCCTCCTTCTTTGCTGTGCTTTCTACAAGAACACTTCACCCACTCTGATAGACCTTTGTTTATTTGCTTGAATTTCTTTTCTTACACTTTACTTATTTTCTTATTAATATAGGCTCTTTGAATAAATTTCACAAGGACAGATGTGTTAATCTAGGGTTGTAGTTGTTGTTGTTTTTGGCCTGGTGTATTTCTGACTGATAGGGCCTTAAGGTCCCCCTCAGCTCGAATGAAATTTAGCAGTGATCTTCCTGACTGTAGGCTCCTGGCCTCCCCTTTCATAGAGCACTTCCTTTAGAAAACTGGCAATTGGAAATTCTTTTTCTGCCCTTTTAGATGTAAATTTTTCACAGGCTCTCCCCAGTTTTGTCACCTGGAATGTCTTTCTCAGGGATAATGGGAATCATTATTTTGAAATGTACTCATCAAAAGAAGGGCACCTATTTGGCATGCTCTGTGGAACTGTAGAAGCCGAACTTTGATATGTACCTATTAGCAAGCACAGAGGTCCAACCTCTTCCCTAACACCCTCTAGTATTTTTCCACTAGCTTACTTAAATCCTTAAAGATTGAAAGTTTTACCTTAACAATTCTGCCTTTTGTTTTCATGATGTTCGATTCAGTTCTATACGATAGTCTCTCGTCCCCACTTCAGTACCATGAACAAAATCTGTCCTGTCATTTTTCATGTGTCTAGTGCACCAGATGGAGCATCCCCTGTAATGAAGGCCCGAGACAGCACCTAGTGTTTGGTTAAGAAGTGTTTGGTGAGTGAGCAAGTCAGTGGATGCAAAGCCTTGTAGAAGCTCAAGTTTGTAGAGGGTAGGAAAGAAGCAGAGATAATTCCAACAGCCTCATAGGCAGAGGGAGAATGAAGAGGCGTATGCTTGAAGGAGAGAGAGAGAGGAGAGAGAGATAAAGGAGCAGGGCAGAGAAGTAGAGACTGGGCTTTCTTTTTCAGTGTCTTTCCTAGTATAGGTAATTTCTTACAATAAATCTGTTTTTCTTAAGATTAGTTGAGTGACTTTCCTGAATTCTTGTTCCTTGCTACTAGTAAGCCTAATTAAACCACTCCATCAGACTCCAATCTCCTACCGAAGACCTCATCTATGAATCTGGAATGTTCAGCATTGTACGTACAATGAGTCAAGCATTCACTGGTAAGTTTTGAATAAAAAATAACATTTTCCAGCATTCACATAGCATGTCTCCTAACAGTTCTTGTGGAGATTATAGGCAAAAAATGTTCTATGAGGTTAAGATCAGAAAGAGAGCTATGTGATTTCTTTCCTTGAGCTAAGCAGTAGGCTACCTTATCTGTAGGAAATGTGTTCCAAAGCTTTCAGAGAGTGCTTGAATCCATAGGTAGTACTGAGCCCTACCTATAGCTACATTTTCTTGTGCATATATGCCTACAATAAAGTGTAATTTATACATTAGGCAGAGTAGGGGGTTAACTGCAATAACTAATAATAACATAAAACAATTATAACAACATACCATAATAAAAGTAATATAAATGTGAGCTCTCTCTCTTTCTCAAAATATCTGACTGTACTGTGCCACAGGTAACTGAAACCATGGAAAGTGAAACTGAAAGTAAGGGCCCACTAATTCATAACTTCAAATACCAGCAGAAACAAATTAAAGTTCTTTTGAAGTTGATAATTAATTAATTGAGGGTATCACCAATTTCCAATTATTGGAAATTAAACTTAAGATAACTTAGAAAACTTCCAGACCTGCTAATGAGAGATAAAGACATTTAGACTTCAAGTTCCAATTTTATTATCACTTCTTTACATTTACAATATAGGACACTTGGTGTGCTGGCATATCCAATGAAAGATCTCTGCAAAAACTCA
Source organism: Arctocebus calabarensis (assembly GCA_963573935.1). Taxonomy (NCBI): domain Eukaryota; kingdom Metazoa; phylum Chordata; class Mammalia; order Primates; family Lorisidae; genus Arctocebus; species Arctocebus calabarensis. The sequence goes on from CAUYON010181104.1 coordinate 33,777, forward strand.
GTAAGTGTTTGGCAGACAGATGCATTTTCCTGCTGTTTGAAAGCCCTCTCTCTACTCTTTCCCAATTCTGACCTTTCAATTAGATGATTTCTGACAGCAAAGTGAACTTATTTACTATGGTTTTCATAAGTCAGGCAATCCCCTTATTCCTTTCTCATCATATATATGTATTTATGTACAACCCCACCCCTCCCGTGCAGGAGGCAGAAAGTTGCTCTGCAGTTTCACTGTGCAATCTTTACCCAGTTAACTTTAATGAACTCTGTGTCAATCCACTACAAAACAGGAGTTTGTCTTCCCTTTAGAATATAGATAGAAGTCTTTCGCTACTTATATTTCTCTCTTGACTTCTAAAATAAAACAAAAAAAGTACCCAAAGGATTCACAAGTCTCCAATACTAATTATTTTAGCAATTCGGAGAAAAGAAGATAGATTTTATGCTGCTTCTTATTGATCTATTTCAACTGAACAACCTTTCGTATGAAATAATTTTTTTTTTTGAAGAGTCAAGTGAGATGTGAAGAAAGAATCTGCCTTTGACTTTTAACTCAGGGCTACTTGAGGACCAGGTCTAAAGGGATGTGTATTGAATGATTCATGATTGACTAAAGATGCTTCTTTTTCTAAGGTCCAAATGTCAATGCTCAATTGAGATTCTTCAGGCAATCATGAGCTATAGAACTCTAAAAAACAATGCTCTCTACCCAAGCCTCAGCAGTTTAGACCTGCCCTAGCTAAATGCTAAATAAAAGCCAAGCATGGATGACATGAAGACGAACCAGAGGGGATGTGTTGTTCTGCAAGAGGGTCAAATACATGGTTCACATCAAAGTCCCAGGACATACTCATTTCTTTAAAAAGGGAAGTATCTGTACTGAGGGCTGTGCATGGTCTGGGGTGACTACACCATGTTTTTGTACCTCTATTATATAAAAGATTCATTGGAAAGAAAGTACCCACATGAGCACATGCACACACATTCACTTAATCATGTAACAATCTTCTTTCAGTTAGCAAAAGCACAACTATTCAATGCTAAAGATTGAATGACCTCTGAGGAGACAAGGTTTGGGACATCATTTATTAATGTTACTATGAGATGCTCAAGAATTTCAGGCCTTTCATACCCATTGGGAAACCTGATCAGATGGTAGCAATAAAAAATGGGATTTTGGGGCAGCGCCTGCGGCTCAGAAGAGTAGGGCACTGGCCCCATATACTGGAGGTATTGGGTTCAAACCTGACCCTGCCAAAACTGCAAAAAAAAAAAGGAAAAAGGGATTTCCCTGATCTCTACTCCAAGCTCATGTTGGCATTTTTCTTTTTTTACATGTCTTACTTTTACCTCTTAATTATATTTAACATTTATTATTACATATTAAGGTGGGGCCTATAACCTGCCAAGACATATTACATCTGTCCTTTCCTAGTAGAATTTCTTCTGACATTTCAAGTAAATGATGTCTTTTCTACTTTTTAATCTGGGGGAAAAAATAGAGGAAGTCTAATTCATTGTGATTAGTTTCAAGATTTGCATAGCAAAAAAGTGTCCCAGAAAATATGACTTGCTTAAAAACTTTAAAATGACATATTTGTTGCAATTACCATTAGGAGATGTTGAATTGAACTGTGATAACTGCTATCCAGTGATTATTTTTATAAGCTGCACTGCCCAGGAAAATATGGTAATCCTTTGTTCTCCTGATTGGCATTCTGGAAATTTGCAAGAAGCCTTGGACAAGGAGTAAAACTATTTAGACTGAGATGCAGAAAGGTTCTAGGACTATCTAGGCAAGGAGTCAAAATATAAGCAATAATCGACATATGTGTATACTAGACGTCATATGGAAAAATACTGATTTTGTTATTCTTCACATTGGTGGAATGTGACACTGGTGCAAAAAAAGAAAACCTTCCACTGAAGTGAAGTGCGTTGATCACCTCCTATACTTTTCTTCTTGGCCACTGTGCTCCAAGTGCAGGGGTATCTTTTGTGTTCTTGGCCATTCTAGGATCTTTCTTAATTTAAGGTTTCTCCCTAGGCTCCTCCCTCTGCCTGGGTAACACCTGCCCTTATCACCTGTCCTCATGGCTCTTTCCTTCCATCCCTCAAGTCTACCATAGTAGTCAGAGCCCCATTGTCGTTTCCCATGACCACCATCTCTAGGCAGGCTTCCTCTTTGAGTATTTGTTTCTTTTCTTTTTGTATTAGCTTCATTGACACAGCTCTTAGCCATATGCTGATCGACTCAAGTATATGCATACTCCCTTTTCCCACTCTACATTACAAGCTTAGTGCAAGTCATTAGACTAAAGATCCCAGTGTGTAGTGGGAGATCAGTAAGTACTTTGAAAGAGTAAGTGTGGAAGAAACGAAATGATCAGAAACCATTTTACAGATAGGGCAACGTTTTTCGCACTGATCAATTTTGAGATTTTTTATTGTTTTCAGATACTCTTTGGCTTATTTTCTCCTTTAGTAGCAGCGTGCGGTCATTCTTTCTACCAAATGGAGCTAAAATCCTAAAGTGGTGAAATGCAAGACTGGCATCAAAATACCAGCAAAGCGCTCAGAAAGATCTGCTGTGTGTTTATATGTGTGTGTACATATCGATAATAATATATTTGTCAATATGCTTTAAAATATAAAAATAACACATGCGCATACACACATGTATTTAATCAACACTAAGGGTACACTTGTAAGGTATCTGCATCTCTCCATAATTTTACTCCTAGTTCAAGACATTAAACCACAATCATTTCTTTCTTAAACACTATGAAATGAAATGAGCTTGTGAAGAATTTACCTTCCACAGGGCAGAAGAGAAAGTGTCCAGGGGGAGAAAAAGAAAGATAGTTAGGATTTATCACTCTAGTCACTTTGAAATGAATAAAAAGAAAGAAGCACTTCTACCTGAACTGTATCCTTAGCCATTTGAAAATTCTACCAGGAGATTCAAATTACTCTATTGTAAAGAGGAATTCCGGAAGGAAGGAGTAGGGAAAAGTGACACTCTCTATAATATGTCTAGTAACTCTCTTGCATTTGTGGAAATGCAAATGAAAAGTTATTTATGCTAACCCAGGTATCTTCTATTTGTGCTTTCTATTTTCAAATCCAGTTATCCTGCCACCATAATACAACCATATTTGATGTTACTATAGAAAAACTGGATGTGGTCTGAATATGAACAAAAATTTTCTCTGTAAACATGATTTTAAATAATCAAAGTAAAATTTTTATTGGGGAAAGATAAGGTGGCTAGTGCAAGGATGTTTTAGTGTAATATATTGGAATAAGAGAAGGTTCAAAATGAATTTATTACTCCCAGCAAGTCCTTGGTGGGTGATTAATGCTTAAGGATATGGCAGACAGGAAAGGTCAGCTCTCAGACTAGCACTTCTCACAAAAAACCACAGCAGGACCTCTGCAAGTTGACCACTCAAGGGACTATAATAAACTGGTCAACATACGGAGGTGGTAGGACTAAGCCTACTATACTGATACATATGTGTGGTGCATAACTGATGTATGAAAATTATGTCAATTTAAGGAGGTAGTCAGTGGAAGAAGGTGGTCAACTATGGAGGTTCTACCATATGAGATATTTCAAATCACACTGTTTCCTTTTCTGGAGCCCTTCATAAGACAAGAAATTTCCATAAACAGATAACCTATACCTGATGATCATCAAAAATTTCAGATTATCTTTTTTTAATTGTTAATTATTATGGGTACATAATAGCTGCATACATTTATGAGGTACATATAATGTTTTGACACAGGCATATAATTCAAATTAATCAAATCAGGGTACTTGGGTATCCATAACTTCAAACATTTATATTTATTATTTCTTTATGTTAGGGACATTCTAATTCTACTTTTTTAGCTATTTAAATTTAAAAATTAAATAAGGAAAAATAATTATGTAACAAATATAAATTCATTTAAAAGATGTCTAAAATTTCAGAAACTTAAAATTATAAAGTTTGCATATCTCAGTTATATTGGATATGCTTTTGGCATTTTTTTGTGCAAATTCAGTCTGTCACTTTACTGTCCTTTACATTTTATTATGTAAAATTACACTACAGTTGCCTTATGTTCCTGGTGTTTTGTTTTTTTTTTTGCCTTTTTTTGGTAAATGACTTCATAGTTCTTTGTAAAAATCCAATCATCTCACTTGTCCATATAAACCATTTGCTCAGAAAAGGCTATTTACTTTGAGAGCTCACATCACTCTTGAAAAATTTTGCTGTCTCTTTCTTGTAGTTAAAGACAAACTGTTGTACTTCTTGAAAAATTAAACTACCAAAATCCTAGCCTGTAAGTATAATTGTAAGACACAATGATTCTCCAATGTGAATAAAAAATTTAGCATGCCTAATTAAAGTTCATTGTATCTTGGATGTTTAAATGAAAGCTCAAATGACAAAGGAGTTAAATTTCAGCTTTAAGCAAAATTTTAACGAAAATTGTGTAAGTTGTCTGTAAGTAATAAAACTAATTTCTTTCTTTAAGTGGTTTCCATTTACAACAACATAGTATTAGAACAGGGTCAACTAGTGAACAAAAACTAGTCTAAATGACGGATAGTATTGATTTTAAATCAGAAAATTATTGAAATACAGTTATATAATTTCTAGAAGCCACAAGATAATTTTTTCCTAGAAATAAAAGTGACCCTTTTACCACTGAACTGGTCTTTCCAGAAGCATAAAATAGAAGTGTTTAGGCATCTGTTTTCTTAAATTTGTTTGAAATCCATAATGCTATTATATAAACAAATTTATAATTGATAAAAAAAGGTTAAAAATACAAATAGATTCTTTCTGTTAAAGAAACATATGTTGGAAGATACTGAAATTTGCAGGCATGAAATGGAAAAAGAGAAAGTGCACCATACTGATTATCTATTGAAAATGGGGAACCCGATATTAAGCATTTTGCTAAAAGTGTCTGGTTGCCATGGTAGCAAGAAGTAAATGCAGGTACTAATGGAGAATAATACACCACATGGTGGCATCAGATAGGATCAGAGTGGCATGAAAGAGTTTTATTTTCTTTCTAATTTCAAAAAAAAATGATGAGTGTAGTTTGATGAGACAAATCATAATGCAAATGAAACAAATGCAAAATAGTCAATGCTTTACTTTAGGCTTAAAGGAAAGATGAGGAAAGATGATGGTCCAGTCTGGGTGAGAGAATTTTAATGAAATTTACTAATGAAGGCCTACCTAAGAGCTACCATTCAGGGCAAATGCTGAGAAAGAAAAGAGCTGAATTGTTGAATCCCATGTTTGGTGTGCCCCTAGATTTTATGCAGTGCTCTAATATATGAGTTGTATGTCCGATGGAAACAAAAATAAAATACATATGTATGTTTTCAGTTTTTTTTACAAAAGGAGTTACATTTTTAATTCTAGGATGCAAGTGAATAAAAGATGCGTCAATATAGTAAGTTTCTGAGAAAAAAAGCACATTTTAATTTTAAAATACACCTTTTGTGTATTTTTTTGTTAAAAAAAAAAGTACAAAACATACATGCCTTAAAAGCTGGGATTCATTATATGTTATGACAGGAGTCTTCTATGCACTCATAGTATGATCTAATGAAAAACTTAACTGCAATCTAGATTAGCATCAATATGTTTCCCATACTATGTTTCTTTTTATTTCCTCTTCAAATTTAATGAAGTATGTTGTAAACAAAACTTCCGTGGTTCGTTTTTCCCTCACAATCATTCCTCCTTTGCCCTCTCTACTTCCCCCTTCTGACCTTGACCCCAACCCTGACACTAGGCAAGGGGAAGAATTGATGCTCCCTGGAGAATCCCTACCCCTCCCACCTTTTGACATCAGAGAATGTGACTCTTGGGCTTGCCAAAACATCTTTCACTTTAAGGAACATGCCCTTTGTTTTTTATGGTGACTCCCAACCATAAAATTATTTTCATTCTGGGAGTCACCATGACATGAGGAACTGTATTAAAGGATGGTGGCATTAGGAAGTTTGAGAACCACCGGTTTAAATGGTTGTCAATGGGGACAGATTATATTATACAGTCAGATGACTTCTGTGATCATAATGTGTCCATATATTTTAAATACTATAAATGATGAACAAATTTCTTTGAAACTTTATAAAAATGTGAATATATAATTTTACATAAAATTATTAGTAATTAATAAAATGAATAGATTCTTATTCACTATTCATTTTAATTAACTCATGTACATGTGCTCCATTTTTTCAATTTATATCATTGTAACTTAAAATTTAACTGCAAATGAATGCAGAATTCAAATTAGGGAAAAATGTAATTGCAAAGAGAACTCACTGGTACCTCTGATAGACTCAAGGAGAGACTACAAAATCTAAATGGCTATTGAAATTTAAAAAAATGAATTCTAGGCTGATATTAAATTTATTTTCATTTTATAACACTCTTATTTTGAATTTGGTCACACAATTTTTGAAATAAAATTTGATTGCACTCTACTGTAGTTTATCTGCTGGTATTTAATTTACTTTTAAATTGCATACAGTCCCTTTCATTTCAATCTACCACCCACCAAGTTGGGTTCCAGTCTGTGGCAGGAAGTCCTACTCGGAAAATCAAGACAAGGCAAAGATGGCAGTGTCCTTAGCCCAGTTCGAACCCAGCCTGGGCCAGCTAAAACAACAATGACAACTGCAAAAAAAAAAAAAAAAAAGCTGGGCATTTTGGTGGGTGCCTGTAGTCCCAGCTACTTGGGAGGCTGAGGTAAGAGAATTGCTTAAGCCCTAGAGTTTGAGGTAGCTGTGAGCTGTGAAGCCACAGCATTCTACCAAGCATGACATAGTGAGACTCTCTCAAAAAAAAAAAAAGACAGCTCAAAGAGTGTACAAATACGAACACCTCTACAAATGTTTACTAAATCAGTACCTGAAAGTCCCTAACAGTCAAAATGTTGTCATTATTCAATAAAATTAGAGTTATACATATTTGGGCAAGTAGATAATTGTACATTAGCCATTTAAAGAAATGATTTGAAGCTGACTCAGCTAACCTGGAGTGATTTGAAACCATCACAAGCTATTAATTGAGAATAACAGACATAATTGTGTGATAATTATTCTGAGTATACTTTTGCACATTGTAGGTAGAAGGGGGACTGAAGACCCCATTCTTGGCAAGGGAAAGCACTCCCAGAAAAGTGGAGGGAGGGGGAAATAAGCTGAGCAAGGTGTAACAAAGGAAAGTCAGTTTGTTTACCTTTAAACTGGCTGCTGCTAAATTTCTTATCTGAGCAGTGTCCTGGAAGCCTGACCTATAGGGGATACAGTTTGCAAACACCCCTGTTGGGTCTGTGAACACTCTGAAGGAACAATGGCCACAGAGGAAGCTGTGTGCAAGGCCTAGCAAGAAACATTAACTAGGCCATGTCCTGCACAGTTAACAATCAAAGCAAATATTCATTGTGGAGATTTGTATTGGCCAGGACTGAGATCAAGGGAACAGCTCAAGCCCTGAAATATGGGCAGGAGGACTTATATCCCTTATCACAGAGGAAGACCCTCTGTGGTGGAGGAAAGGAAAATTCCTCATTCCCACCAATTCTTCAGAGGAGATAGATGCCAGTGACGTTTCACTCCACAGTGAACAATCAGGGACTAACCCCACACACACCGGATTCTGTGTGTGTGGCCACAAACAGGAGGCTGCCCCCCCACAAGGCTCAGGTTCCAGATTTCTCAAGACTGCTCAGACCCTCAAAGTTAATGATTATAGAAACAATAGGAGCTGATATGCTCACTCATAGGAAATGCTGACATCTTTGTTCCCTTTCTCAGCCTACCCTCTGGCTAATGAGCAAATAGTCTTCAATAAAAGGTGAATGAGGCTCGGCGCCTGTAGCTCAAGCAGCTAAGGCACCAGCCACGTACACCTGAGCTGGTGGGTTCGAATCCAGCACGGACCTGCAAAACAATGACAGCTACAACCAAAAATGGTCGGGCATTGTGTAGGGCACCTATAGTCCCAGCTACTTGGGAGGCGGAGGCAGGAGACTTGCTTAAGCCCAGGAGTTGGAGGTTGCTGTGAGCTGTGATGCTACAGCACTCTATCCAGGGTGACAGCTTGAGGCTCTGTCTCAAAAAAAAAAAAAAAAAAAGGTGACTGAAACAAACACTCAGGACCACTTGCCAGAATCCCACAAACAGGCAATGGTCCTCTGTGTACCTACCTTTGAAAATTCTATTCTGCGTGTCTTATCATTTCGAGAGATCTTTATCTCTCATTGTTTCTAACTTGGAATTTCTTCAGTCAGACACTGCCAGCTCCACAATTCTTAATGGACCCTGTCCCCAGGTGGGACCCCAGCAGTACATAATATAAAATTGCCATGTGTGTATATAAGACTTGGAAAATACATATTTATACACTCAGGTGACTTAGATATATTACATAGGGTTATGAATGTGGTAAAGAGGAGATGTGGAGAATGGAATAGAGAGGAGAAAAAAGGGAGAGGATGCAATAATATAAAACATTACCAAAATCATATGCATGATTTCTATTCATATAAAATTCTGTGTATATCCTTGTGCATAAGTATGCATATACACATACACATAAGAAATCATGGGAGATAACAAAAGATAGTTTTAGGTCTGTATCTACTGACTAGTGAGATAAAGGTATGAGAACATCAATCATTGAATAGTGGATGTCTTACAGTTCTGTGAGAACAGAAATAGGGGGCAATGTTTAGGTTTATCTTTGTAACACTGATGTATTTCAATCAAGAGAACTAAACATATTCTTACATTCATATATATATTCACCTATATATCATTTATACTGTCAAAAGAGATGAAAATAATTATTTTTGTAAGCATTGCTATGCCTAGAGTGCACAAGCAAAGTGCATTTTTGTATAACAGGATTTTGTGAAATCAAAGGAAATATAATTTTTATCATAAAGAATACTCATTATTACATGAACATTTGCTATATCATCCTTCCCAGTTGTCTGATAGTTTCTTTTTTGTTGGACATGCTTTTCAAAGAAGCTAATTGGTAACATATCCTTTACCAAGCTTTGAAATGATCATCAAATGGAAGAACATGGGCATGAGTCATAAAATATTAGTTTTATATTATTGAATGCACTCTAATTATCTCTGTGTTTGCGTCTTTGCTGGAAGCATGTTTTTCTCCTTACATAGTCTTTAATTTTCACAAGAATGAATTTAAGCCATCTCAAAATTATTTCCCTTTCGGTACCCTACACTCCTACCAGCAGGGTAGCCTAATTTGATGATGTTGAAGGAAGAAACTAAATTAATTAGTTTTGGGATAGATACAATAACAGCGTATTTAGTTGTTTAAAGAACAAATAAAGCCCAAGTATTTGTAATGAGAAACAAAATATATTACTTATAATACTAATAACACTAACACTTATAATACTAATCTTTTTCCTATGGATGTTTATCATGCAAGATATGTATATATTGGCTAATTTTAACCAATGAAATATATAGAAAATAATTTCTCTTATAAATTTGAGTGTACAAATTTTTCAAACATTTACAGTACTTAAATCTTGGCTCATTGATAACTACAAAATTACTTTCCATTTCGAAAATATATGAACTTATTTTCTTGGTATATGCAATGTAGCATATATTCAGATTGAGTCCTAAAAAGAATATAACTCATTAAAATACAAGAGCATTAAAAATAAAGAGAAAACTCCTAAATACAGATCAAAAATGTTTTCACATAGTAAATGAGAAAATCTCATGAATGTTATGTCAATTAGGTTGATGAAAATATCTCAGATTGTATGTGAAACCCACACACTGTACCCCATGATTGAATTATTGTACACGTTATGATTCGATAAAAAAAAAAAAAAGGAACCGATACTTGCTTACTGGCTTATGTGGAGAGGTGCCAAGAAATTCTTCTGCTCCAATGATCTTCATTCATGCCCCAAATTTTACTATTAGGATTTAATTCTCATTATGTGAGGCTTTGTTTCTCCCAGGGGGCTTTCTTTTGTTGTTGTTGCTGCTATTTAAATGCATTCTATTTCTGAGAGATCATAACTAAATTCTCCACATGCTTTAGGGTGCTTGATTCCACCCAGCTGCTTTGCTCCCAGAAAAGAGGTGTTTAGGGGACAAGGATTCTGAAAGGGTCCAGAAACAAGAAGCACTGTTGCCGTAGGACCAGCCTAGAATGGTAATGGTCAATGACCATACTTGTCTATATCGCATGTGTCTGGTGGCAAACATGTGCCAGGGGTACATGTGAGTGTTGGGATGTGCCAATGCGTTTAGCTTCTGGGCTTTGTCTGTTAAATTCAGCACACAGGTGCAAAAGTTTATATTGATCTAGTTTATTCATTCCTTCTCTGAGAACTTGAAAATAAAGGAGACGGCTAAATGCTGCTGGAAGTGGAATTAAACCAGTTAATTGGCCCTTCATTATTTTGTGTTGCAGAGATTGGAGCACAACTAAGTTTTAGTGGGCTGTTTCTGGTGTTCCCATTCATTCCAGCCAGCAATCTCTTCTTCAGGGTGGGCTTTGTGGTGGCAGAAAGTGTCCTTTATGTGCCCAGGTAATTATTGCATGTGATTTCCTCTTTATGAGATGCACCCTCTGTCACCAACATCCATGGTTCCAAAGAGACACCCCTTTGTGTGTGTAACCACTATGGAGCTAAGGTTTTTATTAACTCAGCTTTAAAAACAGCCACACAGGAGGTTGAATGAGATCAACTTTGTGCACACTTACTTCTAGTTTACAATGGCTTAACTTCAGCTCCAGGCTTTACAGTTAAATGTGAAATATTGACTTACATATATCTAGGATTTTAATAGCAATTGCTTACCACAGCATCTTTGTCTAAACATCCCCATTTTATTTAATATAATTACAGTAATTTTCTAGAAATATTTATAGGCTTGCATAAAATTGTTAATTATGTTAAACAGCATGATTACAATTAACTTCTTTCTTCTTTCTTTCTTTTCTTCTTTCTTTTTTCTTTAATTTAAAAATGGAAACAATCTCAAGAAAATTTGCCCTTGAGAAAAAATTGGTTTAAAAATTATGAAGAGCATTCAGATGCATGTGATTACATAATGTCACTCAGCTGCGAATATTTGAACTGTGCTTAAACTTCTCTATTTAGGTGTCTTATTTAAACATCATCATTCCAAGGCTACATTTCTTTTTAGGTGCCTAGAAATGTCACTGAATCGTGCAACAGAATCTTGGTTCTGCCACTTAATCCATCTGTGTCCTGGAGCAAGACACAAAACTTCTTTGGCCCAGTTTACTCCTTTTCTTAGAATCAAGGCATTTGACTAACAATCTCTGAAATTATATCATTTCCATAACCGTTTTCAGAAAGGCAGTTATACTCCAAAATAGTATTTTTTAAATCATTATCCATCAAAGTGCCAACGTCATACTCTGAAGAACTTAAAAAATAGTACTTCATTTCATGTGGCATCAGAAAAAAAAAACAAATAACCAATACAATTCTAACAAATAAAAACGAATCTGGCAGCATCCCAACCTGACTGGCATACCAGACTTCAGGACATACTACAAGTCTGCAGCATACTACAAGTGATCAAAACAGCATGGTACTGTCACAAAAACAGAGATATAATCTTGGAACAGAATAAAGGACCTAGAGATGAAACCAACCACGTTCTGCCATTTGATCTTTGATAAACCAAACAAATTGGTGGCTGGGAGAACTAGCCATTGTGGCTGGGAGAACTAGCTGGTTCGCCACACATGTGGAAGACTGAAACTAGACCTGCACCTCTCATCACTTACAAAAATTGACTCCTGCTGGATAAAAGATTTAAATTTAAGACACAAAACGATAAAAATTCTATGAGAAAGTATGTGGGAACACTCTTAACAATATCAGCCTGGGAAAAGATTTATGCAAAAGACACCCTTGGCAATTGCAGCAACAACAAACATAAAATGAATAAAGGGGACATGATCAAGATAAAAAGCTTCCGCACAGCTAAGGGTACAACAATTAAAGCAAACAAACAACCTTCAGAATGGGAGGAGATACTTGTACTCTATGAGTCTGACAAAGGGCTGATAACTAGAATCTACAGAGAATTCAAACTAATCAACATGAAAAAAGCAAACAATCCCATTTGTAAGTGGGCAAGAGACAAGAACAGAACTTTCCCCGAAGAAGACAGACAATGGCCAACAAATACATGAAAAAAATGCTCATCCTCTCTAATCATCAGAGAAATGCAAATCAAAATCACTCTGAGGCTCAGTGCCCATAGCACAGTGGTTAGGGTGCCAGCCACATACACTGAGGGTGACAGGGTTTGAACCCGGCCAGGCCTGCTAAACAATAATGACAACTGCAACAAAAAATAGCCAGTCGTTTTGTTAGGCACCTGTAGTCCCAGCTATTTGGGAGGCTGAGGCAAGGGAATCTCTTAAGGCCAAGAAAATAAGGTTGCTGTGAGCTGTGATGCCACAGCTCTCTACCAAGGGCGACATCATGAGACTCTGTCTCAAAAAAATAAATAAATAAATAAAACCTTAAGATATCATCTAACCCCAGGGAGAATAGCCCACATCACAAAGTTCCAAAGCTGTAGATGTTGGCATAATGTGGAGAGAAGGGAACACTTTTACACTGCTGGTGGGACTGCAAACTAATACACCCCATATGGAATGAAGTACGGGAATTTTCAAGTTGCTAAAAGTAAACCTTCCATTTGATCTCTCAATCCCATTAGGTATCTACTCAGAAGGAAAAAAATCATTTTACCATAAGGACATTTGCACTAGAATCTTTATTTTAGCTCAATTCACAATTGCCAAGTCATGGTATCAACCCAAGGGCCCATCAACCCAGGAATGGATTAATAAATTGTGGTATATGTATACCATGGAATACTACTTAGCTATAAAAGGATGAGGTTATTGCCTGGTTAAATATAACCTTTGCATTAACCTGGATCACAAAGTATCACAACAATGGAAAAGCAAGTATCCATTGTACTCAATACTAATATGAAAACAATAGGTAAATAACTACCTGCCCACATGAAAGAAAAATAATTAAAATCAAGTGGAGGGTTGGGAGAGGTAAGAAAGAGGAGAGGGGAGGAGAGAGAGGGATTGGTAAACTCTCACGTAATGAGCAGAGTGTAAGGGTATACAGCACACTGGGTAAAGTTCAACTACAACTTGAACTTTACCTAACAAATGCAAATAATGGGGTGGTGCCTATGGCTCAAGGAGGGAGGGCACCAGCCCCATATACTGGGGGTGGCAGATTCAAACCCAGCCCTGGCCAAAACTGAAAAAAAAAAAAATGCAAACAATGTAGCCTAATCATTTGTATCCTCATATTAATCTGAAATAAAAAAATTATTATTTTATGATTTTGAGTTAGCAATAAAAATGATCAAAACCACACATTTTAGAAATGGATTTCAATATTATTGATTCCCCCAAGAACCAAGTGTTTAATAGCTTTCTTGAGCTATTTCAGGATCTTGTTTTCAATTAATTAAGGGTTGAGGCAGCCTATAATGTTCTTTATAAGGCTTTAGCACTTAGAACTTAATTTGAGAAGCAGGTTATTGCCTGGTAAGTACTACTTGGTGTTCTTTTACTTTTGTTTATTTGTTTGTTTGTTTGTTGGAGGCAGTCCTGCTTGTTGCCCTCAGTAGAGGATCATAGCTCACAACAACCTCAAACTCTTGGGCTCAAATGATCCCTTTGCCTCAGCCTCCCGAGTGGTTGGGATGGCAGGTGCCCACCACAACGCCCAGTTGTTTTTTAGAGACAGGGTCTTACTCTTGCTCAGGCTGGTCTCAAACTCTGAGCTCAGGCAATCCACCCGCCTTAGTCTCTCAGAGTGCTTAGATTACTGGCATAAGCCACCACACCCAGCTGGTGAGTACCACTTGATATGGAATGAGTTAAGACAATAATTCTTTGTGTTCTGTGTATGCCTTATAATGACATACTTATGAGCTCTTGTGAAGGGGACATAGATCTCTGTTTTAAATAGAAGTAGGTCATGTATCAATGGCTTGAACAAGCTCTTCCTTGGGAGTATTTATAATGAAAATGGGGTTGAGATGGACTTCATTTAAAACATGACTGATCTAATCACTTCAATGAGTAAATTTATTCTTAATTAAGATATTTTTTTGAGACCCTGTGATATACCAGGCATGTTTTTTCAGACTCCCAAGCTATAAAAATACATGGCACTCAGTGCCTGCCCTCAGGGAGCTGAGGGTCTCGGGGTTGTCAAAGGGTTAACTATCACTCAAAAAATTCAACAGATTCTAATATACTTTAAAATATTACTATAATCACGAATATAATTTTATCACTAAAAGTAATATCAAATTTTTACTGAGCCATCAACTATGTACGAGACATATGCTAAGCAACTTATACATATTCATTGTCTCAATTAATACATACGGTGTACCAAGGCTTCTGTAGGTTGAAGAGCTAACAATGAATTTAAATCCACCTACATCACTAGCCCTGAAGACTCCTCAGCTCAGTGATCACAGCTGTGTAAAACAGAGTGGCTAACACCACCTTCAAGGAAAAGTTGCAAGGATTAAATGAGTGATGTGTAAAGTACGTGACGTAGTTTATAGTGGAATAAATGTTGAACAGGATCATTGTAGCCACCAGTACTCTGAGAAGGAACATTGCTGCACTCAGGACTTACTGTCCTTTGTAGAAAGCCTGTGCTTTTCCAAACATGGTAGAGAACAATGTGAGAAAGGTGTAAAAAGCTCAGCTGGTAATTCTTCTCTCTGAGGAAGTTATGGTCTTACTAAAGATTTGTTTCCATTTAGTATAAAGCCAAATCTTGTCCTTAGATGCTCTTCTATGAGCACCACTGAAGTTGTATATACCATCGCTGATGCTGGTCAGGCCCCATTAATCTCAGAGGAGACTGACTTGGCTGATTTAGTAAGAAAATCTCAGAGTGAGTCAGAACAGAAGTACTATTTTATGCTCTTGCATTTATGCCTGTGATGGGCTGAATTGTGTCCCTTCATAATTTGTATGTCAAAGACTTAATCCACAGTAACCTCAGGACATGACTATATTTGGAAAGAGGGTCTTTAAAGAGGCAATTAAGTTAAAATGAGGCCTGCAGAGGCCGGGCACAGTGACTCACGCCTGTAATCCTAGCTAGCATTCTGGGAGGCCAAGGCAGGTGGATTGCTTGAGCTCAGGAGTTCAAGACCAGCCTGAGCAAGAGCAAGACCCTGTCTCTAAAAGCAATAGCTATGTGTTGTGGCAGGTGCCTGTAGTCCCTGCTACTTGGAAAGCTGAGGCAAGAAGATCACTTGAACCCAAGATTTTGAGGTTGTTGTGAGCAATGATGTCATGGCACTCTACCAAGGGTGACACAGTTAGACTCTGTCTAAAATAATAAAATAAAGTAGGGCCATTAGGATGGAGCCTAACGCACTCTGACTGGTGTCTTTATATGAAGAGCAGATTACAGCACTCAGGAAGGTACCCAAGATGTGCTCGCACAGAGTGAAGACCACATGACAAGGCAGCAAGATGGGGACCATCTATAAGTCAACAAGGAAGACCTCAGAGTCCACTCCATGGACTCTGAAGACCATGGAGTCCTTCCACGCCTCCATCTTGATCTTGAACTTCTGGCCTCCAGAACTATGAGAAAGTAAGTTTCTGTGGTTTAAGGCACCCAGTCCATGGTAATATCGCTATGACAGCTCTACCTGGTAAACTAACAGTAGCGTCTTACTTGGAATAAGTCATTTTCATCTCTTGCTTTTGAGTCTCCCTCCCTCCTAACCCCAGAAGCATCCCCAAAAACCACCTTCATCTCGATTGCACTTCAGCATCTGGATAAAGGGAACAAGAATTTATGATCAGCTACTTGCTTCACCCTGTGTCATTTGAGTGTCATAATTTCATCAGCAAAATATATGGGAACAATCTTTTATTCTAGTGATGAGTGTCAGTTTTATGGGTGTCATTTCCGAACAAGCAGGTGTGTTTGTGGCTTAAATGGGTTTATTACAACTTTTTCCCCTCTTATTCTTATCCAGGAGGAGATGCATAACTTCCTGGCTCCTTTATTCATGTTTTAGCCATCTTTTAAATGGCCAAAATTCCTCACAATTAAAGAAGTTGAAATAGTGAATGGAAGATGTCAGAATAAGTAATAGATCCTGCGGGGTCACTCATATCCCAGAAGAGGATAATTTACTCGTTTTAGTACTAAAGAGAAAATCCTGTGCGAAGATTGGATAGGATGGATTGGAATGAGGAGTAGTAGAATTAGAAAGACAGAAATAACATGTGGAATAGAATATCAGAATAACTGAAAACATAGACAGAGATCAGATAAACATTTGGGGAAATAGAGAAAAAACTAGAAACGGCTGTGAACTTAAAAAGAGATTCTCTTTATACTGTAAAGTCCCTGAACTGATAGATTCTCACAACATGGAGAATTTGAAAAGAATGACCCTCTGTGATTTTTATCATAAGTAAATTTTCATGTCGTATCTATCAACATAAAATGAAACATTTTAGTTGAATAAACATCTCAATAAAAACAAAGTTCCCTATTTCTTTCTTGAGATACGAATGAGGAGTGATAAGCATGAGATGTGGGACCTATTTGAGGACACTACGTGTATATGCAAAACTCTGAAGCTTCAAGGTCACTGGAGAAGAGAGATGGTTAACTGAGACTAAATCTAGTTTGTATCATTGTTATCATCAACAGGGAAGGCATCTTTGGTTATCAGAACTTAATTCAGCAAATGTAGTCGAAAAAACACTGAACTAGCTGGTCACCTTGGAAAATCATGAGTTTGCCAAATGGCCACTCTCTGAGCTGTGAAATGAGAAGGTTCGCCTTCCTCCCAAAGGCTTGAAGGAACATTGTGAACTGTTATCCACAACAATTTGATCTGTGGCCAAATTAAAATTAAAGGAAGACAGAGTCGTGAGTTTTAGCACACATAAAGCTGAATGTATGCAGCTTTTAAATTTTGAGATTATGTCTGTTTTTCTTTATAACTATTAGAATGTTATTTCTCCTATGAAATGGTAATAATGGCAGATGGTAGTTTTATTTCTTAATATTCTTAGTTGGCAACATTAAGTATATTAATTCATAATTATCAATTATATCTTTACTCGAAAATCCTCTGACAGTCCCCATGGTGTTTGTAAGAATAAAATCCTGGTGCCCTTATGTCACATAATTTCTAAGATTTTATCTACCTCTGGACTTGAAGTGTTCTGTGATTCAAAGTAATGTTATAGAGAACCTGTGGGAGGTTCTGCCTGACGCATTTATGCCAAGGCCATAGCTTCCTCAGATTGCTCAGTTTCAGCAGAAATCGGCCAGTACAGAAGGCCACTTGTATCCCCCAGAGTGAGGCAGGAAAGGGAGGCGTCCACCTGCTCTGAAGGGACTGCAGTGGCACCAGGAAGTGGTCAGAGGACACTGGTGTGGAGCCTCCACTCTGAGAAAGTGGAGAGTCCTTTTAAGCAGCAGGGATGGGCGATGGTTAGAAGTTCATGGGCAAGCAGCAATGAGGAATGTATGTCAGGAGGAAGCAGGGCCCTGGCCACCTCCCCGAGAGGCTGTGGCCCATGAGAACAGGGTCGTTGTTTGTCCACATGAAGTCATGAAGTGAGACTCAGGAACTAGGCTTGAGCTTAAAATCTCAACTGGTACTCAAGACTAGCAGCAGATTGTCACCAAAGGTGACAAATTGTTAAGTTAAACATTTTTTTTAGCATGTTTTCAAATCTTTGTTAGTCATTTTTTGTTTGTTTGTTTTGCAGCTTTTAGCCAGGGCTGGACTTGAACCCACCACCTCCAGCATATGGGGCCAGCACCCTACTCCTTTGAGTCACAGGCACCTCCCCTTTGTTAGTCATTGTTTTGTTTTGTTTTGTGGTTTCTTTGTTTGTTTGTTTTCAGAATATTATGGGAGTGCAAATGTTTTGACTACATGAATTCCTTTTGTACAATTTGAGTGACAGTTATAAGTGTGGCATCGCTTGGTTAGCGTGCAGTGTTCTTATTAGGTGTGAATTTACCACCACCCCCACTTACTTGCTTTCCACTGAGTTGAGTTTTACTACCAAATTTGTTTGTGAATGTTAATAAATTACCAATTTAATAGTGAATATAAGTGGGATGTTTGTTTTTCCCTTCTTGTGAAACTTCACTTAGAATAGAGGAATGGTCTCTAGTTGTAGCCAGCATATTGCAAAATGTATTAGTTCACTGTTTATGGCTAAGAAGTACTCTCTGGGATACATAGACCACATTTTATTAATCCACTCATATTGATGGGCACTTGGGTTGCTTCCACATCTTTGTGATTGCGAATTGCACTGCAACAAGCATTCATATTTCTGGCTTTTTTCCTTATGGTATAAACACCCAATAGTGGGATTGCTGTATTAAGTGGTAAGTCTACTTTTAGTTCTTTGAGTTATCTCTGCGTGACTGTTCATAGAGGCTGCATTAGTATTCCTTCCTTTCCACATCATGCCACAGCGTCTAATTTGGGGAGATTTTTTGATAAAGCCATTCTCATTAGAGATAAGTGATATCTCATTGTGGTTTTAATTTGCATGTCCCTGATGATTAGAGATGTTAAGTATTTTTTCATATAATTTAGCCATTAGTCCAGTTTCTTTTATTTTTTTGAGACAAAGCCTCAAGCTGTCGCCCTGGGTAGAGTGTTGTGGCATCACAGCTCACAGCAACCTCCAATTGCTGGGCTCAAGCAAGTCTCCTGCCTCTGCCCCCCAAGTAGCTGGGACTACAGGTGCCCGCCACAATGCCCAGCTTATGGGACTTGATGCTTGGAAATAGAGGTTCTAACTCAGATTGACTTCTTGTTTCCCCAAACCCAGAAACATCCAATCCCCTTTCTTTCCTTTCTACCTTGCTACGAAATTCAATTAGGTGAACAGAAGGAACGTGGAAAGATGCCTTTTTAAAGGAAGTTAGGTTTAGGAATGAGAATATTTAGATGTCTTCTTTAACCACACCTTGCTTAGTAGACTGGAGTTTTTAGAAAGCAGAGTGCTTGTTTTATTCACATTGCAGGTTTAGTATATTGATGGACACATAATAAAGAATAAGTGTCTGAATGAATGAATAATTGAAGCTGTTAGATTTGAGTAGATTGACAGATACTCACACATACACACAATACATTCCCAAATATACTGAAAATGTGTTTTTTATATGATCTAGAATTTCTCTACTGTAGCATGCTTTATCCTTAAACTATTCTAGAAATATTTGCAGTTTTCTTCTTTGCAAAAATCATATTGTTGCTAAACTGTACACAGTAATATGCATAAAAATCCCTCACGTTCTTCTGAGTCAGAAAGCATCTCTGTGGGTGAGTAGATGAAGTCAGAATCTACGCTATAAGCCAAAGGCCTTTAAAGACATGAGAGGGATGTGCCCGAGTCCCACTTAGAAACTCTGAACCTATCAGAAAAACAGGGCCAGAGTCAGTGAGAGAACTGTATCAATACAGCAGCTCAGGAGTCAGCCCAGGGGTGGATTTCCCTTCAGCATAATGGTTTTGTCTGGCTGGAGAGGGGGTCATTCGGGAGATAATAACCAATGGCCCTTGGTGACCATAATCTCCAGCACCAGCTAGGGAGCTGTCAGGACCTGTCTCTCACAAAGCCCTGGTATTATCTGGGGCAGGGCAGAGTCCAAGTTGGGACACCTGGCAGCAAGAGGGTTATACAATGCCAGGAACCTGCAGGCACAAGGGTTGGAGGGCCCAGCAAAAATCAACACCCTGGTGGTACTTGTTAGGGTGACCAAGCTGTCGAAATCCAAGGCAGATAGAATGCATGAGATGAACATTTTATGTTGCTCTGTGATAATGAAGAATTAACAAATATGCTAAAGTAGCCCTTTAGAAAACTAACATGCAAATATTTCATAAGAGAAGAAAGAGCTTTTTCTGAAAGTTAGTTACATAGGATAGAATCCCGGTCTTCCCGTCCTGTTTTCCAGCACTAGCTACTTTATCCTTTAGGCTGTCAAGAGAGTCCCTGCTCAGGTATGACTAGATGGGTAAAAGGGAATCTCTCACTGTTCTCATAGGAAGAGACAAGGATGTGAGGTGATACATACATGAATTAGCTTGATTAAATCATTCTACAACATATATGAGGTCTGACAATTAAGTTCACGCACTTGCCACTGTGCCCTTACATCAGCACTGCACAAGAACGCAGAAAGGTTTCATAACCCTGGTACATCAGTGTTTCGCAGCTGTGTTTGTGTCAGTGTCTTGTTGAGTAGCATTTGTGATTGTTTTATGCTTTTGTGTGCCATACAATGACAGCTTTGCTGGCCTTTCCAGAAAAAGAGTTCCAAATTGCTTTGAAGGGTGGACCAGGTATGTACTGCTTTTTCCAGGATGAGTTTGCAAACTTAATTGTCAGAGCTTGTACATATGCAAAAACATTGTACTGTGCTCAGTCAATATACAAAATGATTATTTGTAGGTTAAAAATAAACAAATTATTTTTGTTTAAGAACTTGAAGAAAAAGTGGATTTCGATACAAGAACTTTAAGAAAAAGGGAATCTCTTTCTATTTATTTCTTTGTAAAACAATTAGGTGATATGGGTCTCATAATGCTTATTAATCAAGAAAATTGAGGTTGGCACTGCTCTGAATGGAAGATATAATTTATTTATTCTCTTTTTTAAAATTTATGCTCTTTAATATTTTCAAATGATATTATATAAAGTCTAGCAAGCTGGTTCTAAAGTGAATTTATGAAGGAATGGCTCATGAAGAGAGAAGCTTTTAGGTCTGTGAATTCAGATGAAAATAGTATTAATGATGAGCGGGGCTGTAAAATCAGCTATAAAAAAATGCAACAAATAAGCCTAATTTCATTGTACAGTCAAGCGATTCACACAGGTACACAGAAGGACAGAAGAGAAATGCAATACTTTTTTTAATTTTTTTTATTTTTATTTTTTGAGACAGAGTTTCACTATGTCACCCTCGGTAGAGTGCTGTGGCATCATAGTTCACAGCAACCTCAAACTCTTGGGCTCAATCAACTCTCTGGCCTCAGCCTCCCAAGTAGCTGGGACTACAGGCACCCGCCACAATGACTGGCTAATTTTTGGTTGCAGTTGTCATTGTTGTTTGGCAGGCCCAGGCTGGGTTCGAACCAGTATGGAGTATGGAGGCCAGCACCCTAACTGATGAGCTATTTGAATGTTCCATTTGGAATATACCAGGACGTGAGATTGGACTCTGTAGCCTAGTTACTAAAGGAGGAAATGAAAAGATCTTCATGTCCTGATGATTCTTCATGTGGCAGAAGATGTTTCTAAATAAAACAAGGTTGATCATAGCCCTACGCTTTTTAAATCACTTAAATGAGGTATAACTTACATATAAAAACCTATATGCATTCAGTGAGTTGGGATTAAACCTGTGAAACTTCACCATCAAGACCCCACCTCACAAAGCTTCCTTTTGCCCCCTTTATTATTGTGGTTATTGGGTTTTGTGTGTGTCTAGAATAAGAACACTTAACATAAGATCTACTTACTTAGCAAATTTTAAGGATACAATATTATTAGTTTTAGGCCTTACCTAGTAGAATAGATCTCCAGAACATATTGACCTTGACAACTGAAACTTTGTACATTTTAACCATCACCTCACCTTTTCCCCTTCCCACTGACTCCTGGCAACCATTATTCTACTTTCTGCTTCCATGGGTATGACTATTTTAGGTTCTACATATACTCGAGATCATACCTTGTTATTCTTTCTGTGCCTGGCTTATTTAACTTAGCACAATGCGTTTGAGGTCTGTCCATGTTGTAAGAAATGGCAAAACCTCCTTCATTATTTACGGGCAAATAATATTGTAGTGCAAGTATATGCCACCTTTTCTTTGTCTGTTTAATCATCAGTGGACACGTAGGCTATTTCCATGTCTTAGATTTTGTACGTAAGGCTGCACTGACTATAGATATGCAAATACCTCTTCCACATCCAGATTTTAATTCCTTTGGATATATTGCATATCCAGAAGTGGGTTTTCTAGATTGCATGGTGCTTCTATTTTTAATTGAAGGACCTCCATACCATTTTCCGTAATGGTTGTACTGATTTACATTCCCATCAACAGTGTACAAATGTTCCCTTTTCTCCAGATTCACCAACACTGATCTTTTGTTTCTTACATTATAGCCATCTTAACAGATGTGAGGTAATATCTCATTGTGATTTTGTTTTGCATTTTCCTGATGATTAGTGACACTGAGCATTTTTTCTTGTCCCTATTGGCCATTTGCATGTCTTCTTTGGGGAAATATCTATTTTATGTACTTTGCCTGTTTTAGTTAACTGTGTATGTCTGGATTTATCTCTGGGTTCCCTGTTCTAATTCATTGGTTTCTGTGTGTATGTTTCTGCCAGTACAATACCGTTTTGATTACCATAGCTTTGTGATATGATTTGAAGTCCAGAAGTATGATGCCCCCAGATGATTTATCTCTGTTGATCACCTCAGTGTTCTGGGTGAGGGGAGCCAGAAATGGGCCTCCTGGGCAGCATCTCACAAAGCTTTGCTCTCACCTTCTCACATATCAGCGGCCGTGGAGAACCAGGCTGTGCTGCCTGGGAGGAAGGTGGCACAGGTAAAGGGAAACTGCACATCTTACTATCGTAAATGCATCTGCTCTTAGATTTTTTTGCCCCAGCAGGGTGCTGGATCCTCTCAGTTAGACTCCAGGGCTCCCACAAAGGTATTCTCATCTATAGGTAGTTGTCAAAAGTGGTATTTCTGTGGGAGGATGAGTGCTGGAACCTCCCAGTCTGCCATCTTGCTGACGTTACTCTCAGGCCTGTATTTGCAGTAGGGTGTAAACATTCCTGGGGACCTCGGCCAGCACGCCATGTGTCTGCTGGAGTTTCTACCTCACTGTGTCTAAGGGACACAGGGATCCTCACCTGGCTTCTGCTTGGGTCTCAACATTATTTTCAACTGCCCCAGCTCCAACAGATTGCTGGTCTGTATCCTATGCCAGTCATTATTCCTACGAATTTAGCTGCTTATCCTTATTAAGACCAAATTGCTGATTCTACCTTGCTGCCCTTCTCCCAGGGGTAGGTCATTTTACATGTGTGCCTATCAACCCTTTCACTATTCCTTACCTTCCTCCTTTGATTTTCCTTATGTTCATCTGCTGATCCTCAACCTTGAACACACTCCTCCAATATCTGTTCCTTCTCCTATTAAAAGGCTACAAGCATTGCTGGCTGATATCTTACAAATAGCCTGCTCCTCAACAGTCAGTTCTCTTTATCCTCAGCGGTGTTATGACTGAAACTTGTCCCCCTTAAGTTGATAACTCATAACATGTCCCTGTCTTCCACCGCTCCTGTTAAAGTTTTTCTTATATCTTATCGCCTTCCTTTGTGGGTGATTTTGATTCCCACTATAGTTTATTTGCGAGCATTAAATAAAATAAAGTATGTGAAGTGCCTAAAGTCTGTGAGGAGGGCTCACAGGGCTAAGCTTCAGTCTGCTGAGAAGGTAGAGGTCACAGGGAGCGGAAGCCTCAGTTTCCTCTCTTACACGATTTCCATTTGCACCTACATCTCCTTCCTTCCCTACTGTCCCAGAGAAAGAGCTGTAATCTATTATAAAGTATGTAAAGTGTCATTTGATAATTCCTAAAAAGGCAGATTTTAATCATTTATGCAGGTAAATGACAAAAATTAATTCATAAGTAGATATTTTAAAGAATAAAATTTTATCCATAATCCCAGTCACAGGTGTCTCATCCAAATCCTTCCAGTCTGTGTCTTTCTCACCAGCTATTGTTGAAAGAAGACTCTGACTCAACAAACCACAGAGAACAAAACGTTCTGAAAGACAGGACTTTCCTTTACTAAGCTGTCATACCACGTCAGGGTTTACATAATCCCACCTGAACTTGAGTCTGACTACACCCCTTGAGATACACATTAGTGGCAAGTGACAGAAACCAATATTGGAGAACTTAAACAAGAAAGAGACTATATTATTGCAAGAGTAGGGGAGGCTCACAGAACTGAAGGAAATGTCAAAGAAACTGGCTTATAGCACATAAGAAATGGAAGGTGTAAAGGACTGAATTGTGTCCCCCTGAAAATCTATATGTTGAAGCCCTAATTCCCAGTATCTCAAAATTTGACTATATTTGGAGATAATACCTTTAAAGGCATGATTAAATGGAAATAAGATTGTTTGGGTAGGGGAGGTACCAAATCCAATCTGACTGGTGTCTTTATCAGAAAAGGAATTTTGGAATTGGGTATAGAAGTTCACACCTGTAATCCTAACGCTCTGGAAGACCAACGGGGGTGGATTACTTTAGCTCAGGAGTTTGAGACAAGCCTGAGCAAGAGCAAGACCCCATTTCTACTAAAAATAGAAAAATTAGCTGGGTATCATCATGGGCACCTAAGCTACTCAGGAGGTTGAGACAAAAGAATAACTTGAGCCCAAAAGTTTGAGGTGGCTGTGAACTATATGAACATCACAGCACTCTACCCAAGGCAACAGAATAAGATTCTGTCTCAAAAAACAAACAAACAAAGAAAAACCAACAACAGAAAAGGAAATTTGGGCACATGGAGAGAGAAAACCAGGGGGGTGTGCTCAGAGGAATAACTGGTAAGACAGCAAGATGGCCATCTGCTAGCCACAGACAGAGGCATCGAGAGCAACCAAGCCTACCAACACCTTGACCTTGGACTTCTAGTCTCCAAAACTATGAAAACAATTTCTGCTTTTAAGCTACCCACGCTGTGATGCTATGTTGTAGTTTGCTTATGATTTTGTTATGGCAGTCCAAGCAAACTACTGGAGAAGCTGACTACTACAGGAGGCTCAAAAGGAAAAGCTCTGCAAACCTTCTCTGAACAAATGGGCAGATGCTCACTGCTTTTGTCTGCCCTTACTGGGAATTCCTGAAAGAGAGATTCTCATTAGCTGAGATTGAATTTGGGTCATCTAACCTTTTGCCCACCAGGTTAGATCCATAATGGAGAGAGTAGAGTCCCTTGATTCCACCAAGGCTGCACATAGTAAGTGGATGGACCCCCTAAGGGCAAAGCAGGCATAGCTAGAAGGTGGAACAGAATCTGAGATGCCAAAATCAAATGAGAGACATTCTCTGTATTCTGCTTCTGATAAACCATTTTAAAACAAATGCATCCAATTTTTTTTAAATCGATCTGACTTTTAAAACTTATCTGATTCCAAAGCTTTTATTGTTTGATAGAAAACAAAAATTAACTTTGGCATGCGTGCCTTCTGTTTGTTAACATGCTGCGTAGTGCCAGGTAGAGATGTTGAAATTAACCTTTGCTGTTGAATTTCATTCAGACTCCACCATACCAGTCTACCGTCAGCATTATTACAGGTACAACACACCAATTTAGACATGTTCCTTCTGATCACTTAGGACCAGACTTCTGTAAAAACAGACTTTAGCATCAAGTAACTTTTTGGGGGTCATTTTTTTTTAATCTTTTTTCTTAAATGTTCTTTTCACCATTCAGTTGTCAGAGTTTTTATAAAGAACTTCAGGAGAGTTCTCCCCTATGTTAAGCTTCTGCCTGAACAGCAACCACATCTTAATCGAAGCAGGGACTCATCCTCTGGGGACCAAGCACCTTATGTCGAAGGTAATCGGTTGGGGTTCAAATCTTCACAGCTGTTGCCAAAAATTCACAGATAATCTCTTTGACCTTGACTGTGTATCTGGAAAGGTGACGCTCTTTGGGGAAAAGCTTGTGCAAATCAAGATTTATTAAACCACAACTCTTATGCCTGAGTGATGAAAGAGACTTTGAAATCTTAGAGGCCAATAGGGAGCCCTTGAGAGAATTGTGTTAATATGTAAAGAAAAATTATTACTACTTTTAAAAACCAAGACTACCATCTTTTTAAAAATTCTATGTCCTGAAATAACATTTAAGAATCTACAGCTTTAAATCCTGTATATTTATTCCCTCAAGGCCAGATGTCTTTACACAGTTGACTATGCTGAGTAACGTTCAGAGGAAACTAACCAGCATTTATTGCCAGGAGGCAGAAGGGTGAAACACCCTGCTTTGGTTTACATGGATTCTGCACTCAGATTTCTCTTGGGCTTACCACTTCTTAAGTACATGACTTTGGACAAGTTATTTAGCCCTTCTGGCTTCTGTTTCTTCATCTGTAAATCAGGTGGTTTCACAGTGAAATGAGACAAAGTATGTAAGCTGCAGGCACACAGTAAAGCACTGTAGACTGTGAGCATCTGTATTGAGACTCAGAGACCGTGAGACCTGGTCCCCACCCCACAGTAACTGCCAGAGCGTGAGACAGACACTGAACATGCTATAGTTGTCACAGAGGCCATCCAGCAAGGACACGAAGCCAGGCCTGCAAAGAGGCTTCTCTCTGGGTCCTGAACTGAACCTCAAAGGATGAGTCAATCCCTAATGAGCTGTACTGGGTACCACCCAGGAGCTGGCTGTCCTGAGACCTGTCAGTTATTTTATTTGCTTGCATGCTAAAGTCCTAATTGCCAATTCCAACAAGATCTGCTTCAGAAAAGTGGCAGAAATGTCAACCATTTGGATGAAGATGACATTTGGGCAGCAGTCCCACTTCAGCTTCTCGTCTATTCCTAACTGCAAACCCACCCAGCCGTTCCTAGGACATATGGCTCACCAAGACTGCTCTAATTATGTGGAGTGGTTTTGCTTGGCAAGACTAGAAAGCAGTCTTACAGAATACCTTAGCATAGGCCTTTGTCTTAGAGAAAATCCAATTTTTGGTTAAGTTCCAGCCTTTTCAAATGAGCTTCTCTGCACACACAAGATCCCACTGTCTGGTGTATTTTTAGGGGGAAATGATGACGGGGCCACCCACAGGTTCCACTGGCAAGAGTCTTACGTACAACAAGTACAAGCACTTGTGTCCCATCAGGTTTCATAACACTGCTAATGAGGGCTTCCATTCACGGGGACGCTGTGCTCAATGGCTTACACATTTTAACTCGGTCTTTATAATCCCGTTTTACACATGAGGAATCAGAGGCTCAGCAAGAGTGAGTCATCTGCCCAGGCTCGTGTAGCTAGTAACAGGCCAGGATTTGAGCTTACATCTGATTTAAAAGCAAGAATACATATACTTCTGTTTTTATGTTTTTCAATCTAAACTGGATACAGTTTGTAATCATGACTATGTTGCAAGGAATTTTCTCTCATTCCTGGTAGGAAGCCACCCACCAGAGGTCCTACCTTGGGGATAGTGATGACTACACTTCTTCACCTGGTTATAGTCACAGCCCATGCTTACATTTGTTTGGATAAAAACAATGACTGGAATGACATAATTTTTCCTCCAGAGTCTTCAAAATACCAAAAACAACACGAAATAAAATATCTTTTCTTTTATCTCCCGTTCATGGACTCTCTGAAACTTACTTAGCAATGTCCTTGGACTTCAGGTTAAGAACCCATGGCCTTAATCAGGGAATAGAAACTAAGATTGAGGACAATATTCTCTGTCACCTACAATGCCTAGTTATGCGTTTATTAGGAGAAAGTTGATGGGCTCCTGAGGGAGTTGACCTCACTGTGATTTACAAATAAAACATAATGCCTCAAATCCAGGCTTCCACCTATTTTCTTAAGTAGTTTTACGAGAACACAGCCATGCTCGTTTGCTGCTTTCATGCTACAATGACAGAGTTGAGTGACAGAGATGGCGTGGCCAACAGATCTCAAAGTCTTTACTACATGGCCTTTTACAGAAAGTGCTCCACCCTGGCCCTGCTTATCCACTCCCCTTGCAGGAAGCATGTTCCTCTTTTCTATTCTCTGAATTTCTGAGGCAGAGAGGGCGGTTCTCTCCTGCTGTGATAAACCTATGTCAGTCGATGTACTCAATACTAACATGAATCCAATACATAAACAACTACACACCCACACAACAGAAAAAACATAAGTATAGTCTAGCAAAGGGAAGGGGAAAGAAAGGGGGGGAGGAGGGAGAGAGGGGAAAGAGGAAGGGCGATTGGTGGGATCTCACCTAACGTGCAAACTGTGAGGGTGTTCAGCACACCCTCTGGGTGAAGGGCTCAACTACAACTTGAACTTTACCTTAGAACTGGAAACAATATAACCTAAACATTTGTACCCTCATATTAATCTGAAATTGAAAACATGAAATAAAAATAAAATAAAATATCAAAGATGAAAAAAACCTGAGACAGTACAGTCTTACTGTTGCTTGTTCCCTGTAGTACTTTTTGGTTTTGCATTATAAGAACAAGCCACTGGGCTTATTTTCCTCAGGACTGATTTTAATCATATAGAAAATCTTTAAACCTAATGATCAAGAGTGTAAAGCTTTGTTCAAATTCCTGCTGGGCTACTTTCTAGCTTTGTGACCTCAGAAAAAATACTTAACTTTTCTGGACTTAAAATGGAGATAACAATCATACAAGCTGTCTGATAGAGTTATCAATACAATTAATAATCATTGATAGAATTAAATGAGTGAATCTATGTAAGTGTTGCGTTTAGTGCAGAGCTTAAGTTACAGAATGCATTCCATAAGAATTAGCTCTTAGAAGCACAGCCATCATCAAAAACTAGAGGCCAAGTCGAGGGTCCAAAATTCAGGGCAAAACCAATTTTCCTTTCCATTCTTTTTGACTTCTGGCTGAACACTATTTTTTTTTTAATTTATATTTGTTTTCTCACCTGAAATTTGAGATGTCCTTCTGATCTGCTATGTAGTAATGTCCAAAGAATAATTTAAAATTTTTAGAACTTGAAGGTACAATCAACTGACCTTGTTTTTCTGTCATTTTTACAGTTCCATGACTAAGTGGTATGTAAAAGGTGAAAATGGTGGTCCCCAGAGATGAGGCTGCAACAGAGATGTTCAGACCTTTATTGCAAGGGTAGGGTGACTCGCCTAGGTAGTGCAAAGGTGGTGTCTGTGCTGGGGGGACAGTTAGAGACCCCTCTGTATGGGCCCATGGAGAGTGGGCACATTCCACAGGTTGCCTGTCAGGTAAGTGTCTTTTGGCAGGAACTTCTGGGGGGTGGGACTAGGCAGATCCTTTGGGTCTTTGTCTTAGGAGGAGACAAGGATGCAGAGGGAAAAAGGGTTTGTGTATGACTACATTAGGCCCCCCAACAGTATGTATGAGTGAGGAATGGGAATTAAGAGTCTAAGTGGAAAGGAAGGTTTTCATTGCAATCTTCACTTGCTGTAATTATGACAGCATTGTAGTCACCAAAATAATTTTTGAATGTGATCATTTTGGGCATCAACTTTACTGAATTAAAGGACAGATAGCTGGGAAAGAATTATTTCTGGGTATGTCTGTAGACTAAGTCATGAGTCAGTGGGATAAGTAATGAAGATCCACCCCGGGTGTGAGTGGGTACTATCCAGATGACTGAGGACCACCACAGAACAAAAGGGCAGAGGAAAGATGAATTCACTCTCTCTCTTCCAGAGCTAGGACACCCTTCTTCTCTGCCCTGGTACTCAGAACTTCAGGCCTTTGGATTCTAGGACTTGCCCCAGCAGCCCTTCAGGTTCTCAGGCTTTTAACCTTGAACTAACAATTACACCATCAGTTTCCTAGTTCTGAACTTGGACTGAGCCATACACACACACACCTGGGTGTTCACCTTGCCAGCAACCAATCATGGACTTCTTGGCCTCCATAATCACATGAGCCAATGTTCCTGACAAATCCCTAATGGTTCCTTGACCCTCATGAACAAGTCTGTGCTAACTTCCAACTTTTCCCCTGCAGCTTCCTTGTCTCTCTCAGCCTTCCCTGAACTAAAGAGAGTTAGGTTCTTCCTCTGAATTAGGCTTTGGCTTACAGGAGTATTGTGGCTGGTTTGATCTTCTATCCAGACCACTCTAACTTTCTTTATATCAGTAACGTTTCACTTTCTGGTCATTCACTAGAGTAGCACTTGAATTTCCTTTAAGGACTTTTCCTTTGCATTAACAACTCAACTAATTGGTGCAAGAGACCTTGCTTTTGGCCTACCTCAGCTTTCAACACACCTTCCTAAGCTTAATCATGTCTAGCTTTTGATTTAAACATGCAACTCGTCCTTTCACTTGAACACTTAGAAGCCCTCGTTAGGTTATTAATTGACCTAGTGTCAATATTGTAGTGACTCAGGGAGTAGGGAGGCCTGAGAAGAAGGAAACGGAGACAGATGAGGAACAGATGTTGGTGGAGAAGTCAGAACACACAACATTAATTAAGCTCATCTGTCTTAACATGGGCAGTTTCTGGTGCCTCTGAAATAATTACAATAGTAACATCAAAAGTCACTGATCAGGCCAGGCACCATGACTCATGCCAAATCTAGCACTCTAGGAGGCTGAGGCAGGTGGATTGCTTATGCTCAAAAGTTTGAGACCAGCCTGAGCAAGACCTCATCTCTACTAAAACTAGAAAAACTAGCTAGGTGTTGTGGTGGGCGCCTACAGTCTCAGCTCCTCAGGCGGCTGAGGCAAGAGGATTGTTCAAGCCCAAGAGTTTGAGGTTGCGGAGAGCTATGAATCCACAGCACTCTAGCCTGGGAAAACGGAGCAAGACTCTGTCTCAAAAAAAAAAAGTCACAGATCACAGATCACCATAGCAGATAGAATAATAATTTTAAAAAAGTTTGAGCTATTATAAGAATTACAAAAACATGACACAGAGAGACCGAGTGAGCACAAGCTCTTGGAAAATGGTGCCAATAGACTTGCTCAAGGCAGGGTTGCCACAAGCCTTTAATTGGTAAAAAATGCAGTATCTGGGAAGTACAATAAATACAGACTCAATAAAAGAAGGTATGCCTATAAAGGGATATAAATATATGAAGGTAGTCCAGAAAGTATCCAGCCATGTTCTATGAAAACGTAGGAAGGGGTGGCTGGCTACTTTCTGGACAGTGCTCATAGATGTAGATAGATCTAGAGCTGTAGATCTCCTATTGCTTCTCCAAAGAATGCTGACCCACACAGCGACCTTTACATTTCCTTGTGGAGAAAAATTGTCAATAATTTCTTATTTCCATTAAAATCCTTAGAGGCACTAACCCAGGGCATTAAGAAAGCAACCACGGAAGCCTGACTTTGAAGAAAGAAGTAACCTTGCAAGCTATAAACACATGCAATGTTTTGCCTACTTATCCCATTTTTATTTTCTTTATCAAACATTGCTCATTGTAAAATGAAAGACGGGAAAGTGTAGTTGGAAAGTATTACAGGGGAGCTTCCCGTGGAATCCAGTGTGGAGAAAGCAGTGTGTCCTCTGGGTATTGGTTACTCCACCCACTTCTGTTTGCCTGTTCTGAACTAGTCACTCCACCCACTTCTGCTTGCCTATTCTGAACTAGTCACTCCACCCACTTCTGCTTGCCTATTCTGAACTAGTCACTCCACCCACTTCTGTTTGCCTATTAGGAACCAGTTACTCCACCCACTTCTGCTTGCCTATAAGGAACTAGTTACTCCACCCACTTCTGCTTGCCTATTATGAACGTTGTTACCTTCTGTCTGCCCTTTTCCCATTGAAACATAGAGTAACTGTGCTAAGCAAGCAAGCAAGAAAGGATCAATTTCAGTAAGAGCACTCATACCAGTGCAGAGATAGAAATGCTTTTAAATGCATTAAGAAGATGATGATCTCCAGCCAACATTTGTCTTTGCAACCTACATCTTACTCAGCACTCTTACATTTAAATGGAAATTTTTTGGCTAGCAATCGGGAATGTAAACCATATCTACTACCATAATGCAGAGCCTGTTCCTCCACATAAATCCTTAATTCATTCTGGGAAACATATTATTTTAAGTTACATTTCTAATGCTCGTTAACTTGATTTGCTGGAATGTCAATGAAGCAGCCATTCGTCAGACTGGGATCTGCTGCTATCAGGTGCTCCCTGGGTGGATCTCTTACTTCTCACACTCCCACCAATTTTCATTTCTTTGAGACTGCTTCAAGCTTCCAGTTAGAAAGCAGCCTTGGCTGGGTCCTGAGCTGCAAGCAATCTTCTTACATACAAAAATTATAACCAAATTATAAGTTTACTTTGTCCAGATATTTTTCTCTAATAGGTTCCAACACTTAATATAAAATTTACTTGTTGATATTACCTTTAAATTAAATATTATATTAGTTTCCTAGGGCTTCACTGACGACAATTCATAAAAACAACAAAGTTTTTCTCTCACGGTTCTGCAGGCTAGCAGTCTGAATCAAGGTGTTAGCAGGTTGCCAATGGGAAAATCTGTTTTACTAGCCTCTGGTTACTGCCAGTGATCTTTGGTGTTCTTCATTTTGTGGCTGTATTACTGCAAATTTGACTCTGTCTTCACATGGCCTTCTACTCTGTGACTTCTCCTTTTCTTACAACACTTGTCATTGGATTAGGGCTCAATTGAATAATATAGGATAATATCATCTCAAGATAACTTACTTACATCTAAAAGACTTAAATAAGGTCACATTCACAGTTTTAGGGTAGACATGTTTTGAAAGGGCCACCATTCAAACCACTACTAAATATTATATTAAATAAAAGATGTCATCTTAGAGAAGCATGATCGCCTAGAAAGGAGGCTATCATCATTATATTCTTCCTCTAGCTACTCCCAGCTTCCCTAACTGGCCCCTTTCCTCCAATCTAATGAATAAGAAGGCCAGACAATTTTTTTTCCAAACAGATTTGGCAGATTAGATTCATCTAATTTTTTTCTACTGTCACTTCCATAGTTAAAGTAAGGGAGCAGGACAGAGCCAAAGTATTAGGTTGAAATACCATCTCTGCCACTTACAGCTGTGTGACCTTGAGCAACTTACACAACTTCTCTGTTCATCTGGTTCCCATCCATAATTTGAGGATGACAGGATTATAAGGATTGAAAGAACTAATTAATACAGGTAAAGTGCTTAGAACAGTATCTGGCGCATAGTAGGCATTTATGAATGCTAACTGCTATTCTTAATCTATAATGAAATCAAAGAATTACAATGGCAGCTCAGCACCCATCACTCAGTGGTTAGAGCGCCAGCGATATACACCAGGGCTGGCAGGTTCAAACCCTAGCTGGGCCTGTTAAACAACTACAACAAAAAAATAGCCAGGCATTGTGGTGGGCGCCTATATTCCCAGCTACTTGGGAGGCTGAAGCAAGAGAATAGCTTAAGCCCAAGAGTTTGAGACTGTAGTAACATTCAGCAATGAGGTAGGTAGCACTTTCTCTAGTTTGTGAACTTGTCAGATCTTATATATCCAAGCCCTCATTCTCACACTGCTTGAGAAAGATTTCCGTGGAGACTTATAAAAGCAATGAGGACGCCCTCACATGTTGTGTTAGATGACATGTAAAATGAGAGGTAGTGTATCACCAGCTTTGGACTTTAAGGCTTTTTTTTTTAACAGTCAAAAAGTTTAATTTATTACAATTATTTTTAAAGCTACCTATGAACTTGACAAATGTTATGGGTAAGTCTATACCAAGTCTCTAATTCTTGAGATACAAAAGACAATAAATATAAATTCAAATTCAGCCTCCAAACAAGATTCCAACTACTGAAAGTATAGTTTAGTTTCAATATTTCAAATGTATGTAAAATTCTTAAGATGCTGCAAGAACTCATACAATAAAGTTATTGCTCATGGACAACCAACTGACAGTTCTTCACTGACAATATACAAGTATATGGCACCATCCAGCCTTCATGCAGGCCCCCGAGGGACTCCTGGTGTTAGGGGGACCATCAAAGATGGCGCCATAATGGCACTGGTCCTTCCTGGCACACAAGCAAGTGCCCAGTAAGCAAGACATAAAGCTGATTTCCCAACAGTGCAATAAATGTCCTATTTCTTATAGAAAACAGGATTGTCACTGTGTATTTTTCTGAGTGCTACATGGAACACCTTTGCCCTAACACAGTATGGTCTGCTCCCTTGCAAATTCCATTTCATCACATTGACTGTCCTCTAGTAGTGAAATCTTTAATCCTTCAGAAATATGATGAACTGCCCATGAAAGAAGGAGACTGCATGACAGTCGTCCGCAGGGAGGATGAAGACGAGATTGAGTGGTGGTGGGCGCGCCTCAGTGACAAGGAAGGATATGTTTCATGCAACCTCCTGGGAGTGAGTTACTCTAATACCAGTACCCGAGAATTAAACCAAGACAAAGGAGTTTGGCCTGAAACTTTATAGCATTTTAGTTACTGAAGAATTGATATCTATTATCACTAAGAAGAAGAATACACTTGTTTTTGGCAAAAATTTCAGAATATTTGTTTTAATGACTGTGTAGCTTCAAAGCAGTGAAGAATGTCTCTGGAAGAAAATGATGGACTTTAAGGCTTTTTAAAAAAAACATGTAGGCATTTATAGTCTTTCAAAGCAGAGAGCTCTCGTACTCTGCTCACGCCCCTTATCAGGAAGCAGCATGATAAGCAAGCTTATAGCTGTGGCTTCATTTCATTCTTAGGAAAAGCCGGTAGCTGCAGTGCGCTGGGGGAACCTTTCCATATCTCAGAACTGAGTTTTCAAGGTGGCCATCTCCCAAGACTTAAGAAATATATTTGACCTAGAACATACGGAGAATTGATAAATAAAATGTGTGAGAGCAAAGATGCATGAAAAGCAAGATGAGATCTCTCCTCTGTGGAATACCATGACACTCACAGAAGCCTTTTCAGTAAGATTCTATACCCCACACATCACCCACATTTGGCTGACTTCTTTAATACACTTCTGCTTTTGTCGATGTTTAAAACATATATACCCATAGGTATGAGTATTAGAATAATATATTTCCCTTAAGAACTTGAGGGTCTGTTTTCTAAAGTTCCCACCAAGATATTCTTAAAGCTTATCATTCTTAGAGTCACCAGAATTTTTTTTTTTTTCAGTTTTTGGCCAGGGCTGGGTTTGAACCCGCCACCTCTGGCATATAGGGCTGGCGCCCTACTCCTTTCAGCCACAGGCACCTCCTGAGTCACCAGAATTTTTTAAAATTATCTTTGGGGCTCGGTGCCCATAGCTCAGTGAGCAGGGCACTGGCCACATACACCAAAGATGGCAGGTTCGAGCCCTGCCTGGGCCTGCTAAACAACAATGACAACTGCAACCAAAAAATAGCTGGGCGTTGTGGCGGGCACCTGTAATTTCAGCTACTCAGGAGGCTAAGGCAAGAGAATCACTTAAGTCCAAGAGTTTGAGGTTGCTGTGAGCTGTAACGCCATGGCACTCTACCAAGGGTGACATAGTGAGACTCTGTCTCATGAAAAAAAAATAATAATAAAATTATCTTTTGAACAGTATTCAGCATGGCAAACAACTTAAAACAACACACAAAAATGTTAGCCACCAACAACATTCCCAAAGACCACAAGAAATAGAAGTTCCAAAAAGAGAAGTTAGAAAGAAGCCTCATGTTTTTATTGAGAAGTGAAAGACATAGTTAAAAGTTTTATTAAATAATCCTATCCATTTGTTGGGAGGTAGTTGACCTCCCAACAAAATTGTAAAATGTTACAATTCTTAGATTGGTGAGATTCTGTTGATTTTTACATATATAGCAGTTTAAGAATTTAAAATGTTGTTTTAATTTTAATGGCATAAATCAGGTATATTTTGGATTTAATGATGAATTAACATTTAACAATTTTATACATCACGCTTTTGGGGAGAAAATGAGCATTATGTTTTCTTGAAAACATATAGGATGAAAGGAAATGTTACAGTATTTTATTTTCCATTCTTAAAATCTACTGTCTGGGGCAGCACCTGTGGCTCAAGGAGTAGGGCACTGGCCCCATATACCGGGGGTGGCAGGTTCAAGCCCAGCTCTAGCCAAAACTGCAAAAAAAAACAAAAAAAAAAAACTATTGTCTGATTAAACAGAAAATCAAGGCAGACTTCCAGCCACTAGGATTAGTGAGTATGATTCACTGGTAGCTGATTTTAAAGGATTATCATAGCTGGTCAGATACTTTAAACTTATCTCCAGCAAACAATAAAATAAAATACATGTTGTTTCATGGATTGTGCTTTTGTGAGAAACACGTCTCTTGAGAAATGAAAAACAAAACAATTAAAGCTATAAATACATCATATAGTGGTCGGTGAAATATTTCATCCTTTCAGTCCAGGCTCAAAATCCTAGACAGTTGGAAAGGCCTCCCTTCTGTGTGGACGCCCCTGTTACCCATGTTGGTAACCCTGTTACCCATGTCTTTTGAAATAAATTTTCACCCTTTACCATCATTAGAGAGAAAGGGAAAACACCAGGACTAGTTATCATTTGGGTGATTATTGATCCCAGGTGACCAGAAGATTGCTCTAATTCTGATACTGCCAACTTCCCATGAAGGTTGCTGAGGGAGGAATTCTTTCCCCTTTCCCCTCTCCCCATCTCAGGGCCTCTTGGTGGACAACAAGTAGAATAATGAAGGAACGCCAAGTTAAAGGATGTGAAATCCGTTTCAACAAGCATCTGCTATGGCTGTGATGACCATACAGCTTCCAGAAGCAGCAGTCACATCAGTCACTCAAGTTATACTTGTTGCCAGCCAATCAATTTTTTTTTTTTTTTTTGGACAGGCTTACTGTTCTTTTTTCTTTCTTTTTTGTTTTTCAGGCTTCAGTTCTTAAACCAACTCAACATGAAGCTAACAATTATAACACAACTACCCTGCTTTTAAATTTTTATTTTATTTTCACAATATTGCACCATTGCCTCTGTCCCCTTCCTTTTTAGCCACAGCCCTTTAAATATATTTACATAGTGTGGAGAAAGCTGCCCTGGAAAAATACTGTATTTAAAGTTTACAGTTTCAGGCCTCAGTCACTGAGCCGCCTCCAAGGACTCAGCAGCCTCCTGCTTAAGCCTTTAATACAGTATAAATATCTTCACCTCCCGAAGGGCTGCTCTCCCCACCCCCATCTTCTCTAGAGGTTTCCACCGAGGATAAGGAATTGCACAGTGTGTCCACCATCCAGAACTTCCACTCTTCTGATGCGAGTCAGGGGGGTGACCTGCTTCCTGCTGGCACCGAGGATTATGTTCAGATAAAAATTCAACCCAGAAATGGCAGGAAGACCCTTACTATTTACTGTCCAAAGGATCACTGATGATTATGATAAAAAGAAATTAGTGAAGGCGTTTAAGAAGAAATTTGCCTGCAATGGTACTGTAATTGAGCATCCAGAATATGGCGAAGTAATTCAGCTACAGGGTGACCAGCGCAAGAACATATGCCAGTTCCTTGTAGAGATTGGACTGGCTAAGGACGATCAGCTGAAGGTTCATGGGTTTTAAGTGCTTGTGGCTCACTGAAGCTTAAGTGAGGATTTCCTTGCAATGAGTAGAATTTTCCCTCTGTCCCTTGTCACAAGTTTAAAAACCTCACAG
>CAUYON010181106.1:0-13424 GCA_963573935.1 Arctocebus calabarensis
CTTACTAAATGCAGAATACAAATGTCTTCATATAATAACTGAGAAAATGCCATGAAGGGTATGTTAATCAGTTTGATGAAGATAGTTCAGATTGTATATGAAACCAGCACATTGTACCCCTTGATTGCACTATTGTACACAACTATGATTTAATAATAAAGACAATAAAAAAGTAAATAAAATCACCCCCCCCAAAATTAAATAAAATCTTTTTTGAATCTGTGAATCATTCCAGTCCCTAGCATGTCTAGGAAGATATTATGAGTCACAAATACTTAAGATGCACTTTGTGAGGTGGTTCTTCTTTACACAAAGGATACACCTAGGCAGAGGACCTTTATTGATTCCAGTTCTAAAACTTCTATTAGAGAAAAAGAAGAAAAGGGTGTAACCATGACATCATCCTGGAAGGCCTGTAGCTGTGGGTACTGCACACTTTATGTGCTCAGTAAATGACAAGTGCAAATATTATGAATATTGATGTTTCTTTTGCTTTGGTCCATGTATCTTTCCTGAAAAAGATCTGAGCATGGTATAGGGTAAGCTGAACAGCAGAAGCAGTGAAGAAAACTTGATTTGTATATCTTAAAAATTTCTGCGTCTGGATGTAGTTAATTGTTTTAGAGATGAATGGTCGCCCCAAAAATACAGTTCACTCACCATCCTCTTCAGACACTCAGTGACACAGCTGTAAGACAGACACATGGAGACCACAGGCTCCAAGGCGGCTCTGATAGAGGCCAGGTGACTTTTCTCATTTGTGATAAAGAAAGGGAACACAATTTTCTGGTTTTTGATATATTATTATCCTGGTTCTGACTTTCTTATTGCAAGGAAATAACAGGAAAGTTGGATGTGTATAAACAGCACTTCCTGTTGCAGTCTGTGGGCTTTCATTCAGTGTTGGAGTTCATGGTCAGCACCAGACCAGTCCCAGAGCCTTCAACAAAAATCTTCCACTATCTACTTTAAAAAATCCTGCCATACAAATTGCTTCTGCCTAAATCTACCAGGTTTATTGTGGGACCAGGTATGGTTCCTTTTTATTATGTGATTTTTGAACATCACTGTTAGGAAAAAAAAAATCTTCCTATTAGTTTGGGCAGATTCATAGCTTTATTCTTTGCCCTGAGATTAAATCAAAATCAATAAGGTTAGTTTGGAGCTGCTAGAAGTAACATGAGATAGTTTTCAGTTACTTCAGATCAGTACAGAAGGAAAAAAGTGAAGAGAGAGAAATCCAGAGGGCACCCTTGTGTCTAGGGCACATCATTTGTGTCTCTGATTGAATTCATTTATAAATGATAACTCATCAAGGCTGCATCAAATTTGATGCTAGAAATATTACGATTAATAGCAAAAATGCTTTACCTTGGTACCTATCTGACTCCCAATCACTAGTGTCAGCACCTCTCTGAAGAAGACCCTACCACCTCCTTTATAAATACATGCTATGTATATAAGACTTTTGGAATGAAAATGGTGTGCCATCGCAAAGAAACCTAATTATAAGTAATAATCATGATTATCATTTTTTTGGCATTTATTGAGTGCCTAGCACCATACTAGGTCCCTAGCAGAGAGAGAGATTGGATGATCATGACGTGTTACTCTGAATGGGGTACATTTAAGCTGAAATCTTAATAAAAATAAAGGAGACACTCCATTTAGGATGCAGAGGGAGAATTTAATCCTCTTGGCAACCCTATCAAACTATTCTATAGAGGAGAATGATGCTTGGAGAGCCTAGGTCACTTCTTCATGGTAGGGTTGGGGTTCAAATACTGCTCCCATGTCCCCTAAGCCCTGGGGTCTTGGGAATAATGATGGTGTGGTCTGTTCATAGATGCCTCTCTCCAGAAACCACACTGAGTGCAGGCTGTCACAAGGTGGGAGGGATAGAGAGAGGAGAGGTGATTTGGGAAATGTAACCTCAGGGTTTATTGTTTCAGGTGTGACCAGCCTGAGTGAAATAAGTTTGGAAATGGAAAGTGCTCACGGACCTTCAGGGAGCATGGACACAGCTTGTCCAGTTGGAGGACAGGGAATGTCCAAAGTCCATGCCAGCAGGGGCCAGGCCAACATCTGAGTGGCCAGCGTTTGATCCCGGCTAGCTGTGGGTTTGGCACCTTCCATTTGCCTCACTG
Source organism: Arctocebus calabarensis (assembly GCA_963573935.1). Taxonomy (NCBI): domain Eukaryota; kingdom Metazoa; phylum Chordata; class Mammalia; order Primates; family Lorisidae; genus Arctocebus; species Arctocebus calabarensis. Next base: position 2,148 of record CAUYON010181106.1, read on the forward strand.
GGAGTATTTGCTTTGGGTTCCCAAATATCACATTTAAAATCAATCACTTCAAGAGAAACAATTTCTGAGAAGACTGGCTGCCTTTTGGGGTTTTCATGACCTGCTTTCTTTAGCTTGTTAGTTTACTGTGGCAAAGAGCAAAATATGAAAGAAAAAAAATTGATTCGATTCAAAGTCTCACATGTTCTGGACTCATTGGCTATCTCTACCTTCTTTGGGGGTAGCTCTATTTTCCACAAACACTTGTGATCAGGTGTTTATGATAAACAGACACTTTCTTTAGAGCAGGGACTTATGTTTTATTAACCTATGTATTATCCTTGTCTAACTGAGAATAGGGTGTAGAATGGTTTCTCCCCGAATGCTGACTACAGGGCTGAGTGAATCTAGGTTCCAGAAGGAACGAGATGCATGCATCCCTTCAAGCTCCATCTGCTGGTCTGGAGGCCATGCCTGGCCACAATTCCCAAGGGAATAATTTTGTTCTTTTTTAGGGTGACTGCTTCCTATTAAAGCACAAGAAATGGCCTCTGTTCGTTGTCTGGGTATTAAAAGTAAGTACATAGGTAAGAAGACTGTCATTCCTAGACCATGGTTATGCCTTACTACCTCTTGCTTCTTTATTTCGGGAACCATCTTACCATGAGGGTCTGAGACCCTCCGTAATGGGCTCCTGGCTTCTGTCTCTCTTTCTACTGCATCAGTCTGCTGTCAGAAAAGGGAGATAGCTTCTATCTACATAGTAGTTACTGCTCATGCACTGTAACCTAGACATCCTCAAAATGTCTCTGTAGAGGATGTACTTCAAATACCTTCAGCGCGCTTGCATAAGTAAACATGGGGGTGAGAGGTGGAGGTGGCTATGAGATTGTTAAATTGAAGCCATCTGGGTCCCATCTCGGTCCTGCCATATCACAGTTCCTGAGACTGGACCCAGGAACCTATATTTTAATAAGCGCTGAAGGTAAGTCTTAAACACATTTGAGTTTGAGAACCTGGCCTAGGAGAGTGGTTTCTCAACCTTGGAAATGAATTAGAGTCACCCAGTGAGATTTTAAAACATCATGAAGTTCAGGCTATACCCAGTCTAATTACCCCAGACTCTCGTCAGGGTACAGCTGAGGCAGTCGTAATTCTTAAAGCTCGTTAGGTAATTCTAATGTATATTCAAGATGAAAGGCCTCCTTCTGCCATAACTTGACACAGGACAAAATTCACTGTAGGGAGAAAACCCTGAATCACATCTGTTGGGGTACATTACTTCACATTCCTGAGAACCTCCCTTATGAGCCTTAGTCTACTCTGTCCTATGGTCAGATAGGTAACTTTACCAAACAGGTAAAGCCCATCACCTGCCTACAGCTGCCTTCACACTTATGTGAGCTTAAGAATCCCTTGGGAAACTCGGAGGGTCTCTTTCTCTCCCTCACTCCCTGCCTCCTCCCCTCCATGTGAGTACATAAGGTGGCCTTCTACAGACTAGAAAAGGAGGCCTCACTAGAACCTGTCCGTGCTGGCACTATGATCTCAAAAATGTAGCCTCCAGACTGAATAAATGCAAAAAAGATGAAAAAACAAAAACAAAAACAAAACAAAACAAAAAGAATCCCTTGGGAAACTCACTAAAAGTCAGACTTCTGACTTCTTGGCATTGATTGATTCAGGAGGGCCAGGATGAGGCTTAAGCTGTTATTTTGAATGCTACTTAGGTGATTCTGATGTAATTTGGTTTGTTTGTTTGCTTGTTTGTTTTTTTATTTTTTGTTTTTTGAGACACCGTCTCACTATGTTACCCTTGGTAGAGTGCTATGGCATCATGGCTCACAGCAACCTCAAACTCTTGGGCTTAAGCAATTCTCTTGCCTTAGCCTACTAAGTAGCTGGGATTACAGGCACTTGCCTAGCTATTTTTTTGTTGCAGTTGATTAGACAGCCTGGGCCAGGTTCGAACCCACCACCCTTGGTGCATGTGGCTGGCGCCCTAACCACTGTGCACGGTGCCAAGCTGATGTAATTCATCTTTGATCCTGCTCTGAGAAACAATGCCTTAGACCTGTGATTCTCAACCAGGGTGACTTTTCCCTTCAAAAGACACTTGGCAACATCTGGAGACACTTCGAGTTGCCACCTGGGGGGAGGAGTGTGCATCTGTGTCTCATAGAGATCTAGTGAGGGGAGGCCAGAGACACTGTTCAATATCTCACCACAAAGAGGACAGCCTCCATCCCAAATAACACCCAGTCCAAAATTTCAATATCTCTTCTGAATCACCTTCTTTCTCTTTAACCTCAAAGAAATGGCTCTTTAGAATTTTCATAGTTCTGGTGTTAAAAATCACCACTGTATGATTCATCTCTTTGACAAAAGAAAATGTTCTTCAGGCCATTGAATCCATGAATCCCTGCTTCATTCATTTCCGAGTCTGACCTCTTCCTCCTCCAGCCTACAGTCCTCACTCCATAAATGTCTCTGCCATTCTAAACAAAATTAAAATTCTTGTTGGGACCAACCACGAAATGGCTTTGTGATTGCTCACCATACCCAGTGTCCACAGGAAGAAGGCAAACCCAGGGGCCTAATTTTCGATCTAAAAGTTTAATACAAGTCTACCAGGTTTCTTCTGAGAAAATGGCTCTCCATATATTTTTTTCAGCATTCACCAAATATGACCGTTGCTTCTGGACCCACCTGTGGGCAAGTCAGCTGTGTGAACACGAGGACCACCCACAGAGCTTAAGCATCACATGAGGAGCCTCATTGGCTTTGTCTGCCGTGTGTCTGGCTACCAGTTGGCAACTGCAAACAGTCTCTGAGCCAACCCTGAATTCCAAGAAATCAAAGTCCAGCAAATAACTCCATACAGATCTGAGAGGGAAATGCACAAGGAAATAGTACTTTCAATAGCTCTAAAAATAGCCAAGTAATTACTTCTGAAGACCTCTTAAGAAGATGCACTTAACTGTGCAGGATGAAACAGCAAAGGGCTCATTGATTTGTTGACAGGAGCTGTCTCTATGTAGTCAGCAGACATTGGCATGTTGGAAACCCAATCAATATTTGGGTGCTATGGAGTTACTATGCTTCTGGGCTGACCAGTTAAAAACAAGAAACTGCCCTTAATAAGGCTGACCTGCCCACATTTTTTTTCAAAATTGATTATGCTCATTTTCCTGACTTTGACTTTTGTTCCAGTGTTGACACTTGGCCTGAATGCCATGGTGAAATGTATCCACTACTTTTTACTTTATGTGTTGGAGCAATCTATCAGCACATCAATTCTTTAACTGCTACTTTAGAGATATTCCACCTTCAATAAGATGGCAGAATGTAGAAATGAAATATATCACAGATTGGTTGTGAGATTCACTTCATTTAGCAATTTTCACCCATGAAATGCTTTGCTCTTTTTCTTCTTTATATTTTGATTTTCAGTCTTGGCAACATATGCTAAAATGACTTGGAGTTATGGAAAGTATGAAAATGTGTTTGTTTCAAATAGTTGGCGTGGTTCTTAGTCAGCTTGGAGCCTCACTCAGGTGTGAATATTTGTTTATAATCCAAACACAGCAAAGTAAACAGTCTAATTTTGCACACCCCCTTTTCTTTCCCATACAATGCTTTAAATATTTTCTTTGTGATGGTCAGTGACTTTGTTTAACTTTTTAAAAAGTCTGAATGGGAAGGAAGGGCCTGAAGACTGGTAACTGTTTGTACAAGGGCCTGAAGTGAGTGATGCTAAACTAAGCTGGGCACAGAGGCCTGACATTTTGTCAGCTCCCTCAGGAGGCAGATGTGATGTCCACGACTCACCTGTCAAGTGCTGATAGAAAAACAACTCTGTCATATGTAGACTTTAAGGTTCCACACGTGACCTCTAACCCAAGACCCCCTTCCGGAGTTTTCCCCTGGGTATCAGAATACTTTCAAGTATTTCCAGCTGGGCATCTCTGTGAGTTGTAGTTGCAGCTCAGCATTTTAACACTGGTGGTCATTGTTGAGGGAATTTCTCCTCCTCTTTTCCCCCCATGGCATAAAATCTTGTTGGTAGCAAGAGGGAGGGGTCACCTTTGTTGTTTAAAACTCAGTTTCTACCTCCTTCTTGAATAACAAGTGTCTTCCTGAAAGTAGGATTTTTTTTTTTTTTTTTGTAGAGACAGAGTCTCACTTTATCGCCCTCTGTAGAGTGCTGTGGCGTCACACAGCTCACAGCAACCTCCAACTCCTAGGCTTAGGCGATTCTCTTACCTCAGCCTCCCAAGTAGCTGGGACTACAGGCGTCCATCAAAACGCCCAACTATTTTTCTGTTTTGCAGTTTGGCTGAGGCCGGGTTTGAACCCGCCACCTTTGGTATATGGGGCTTGCATCCTACTTGATGAGCTGCAGGTGCTGCCCAAAGTAGGATATTTTTGAGGCCACTCAAATTCTTGTCCCCACCTCAAACCTCTGAAACTCTTGAAGGATCTTGCAAGACAATAAACTTTTCCAATGAACCTCCTCAATGCCATGAGGTTCACTGTGTCTTCCAAGGGTTTGTTTTGGTTTCCCATTTGCAAAAGAAGACATGACAAAGAAGAAACTCAGATGCCTCAACTCCAAGATTTGGTGTTAAGAAAAACCTAGTAACTGAATTTCAAAAAAGTGTGCAAGTCTTTGATCTACATTTTCTACTAATATGATAAAAGCCACCAAAACTTATTTGGAAAAAAAAAGAGGGAGAGAGAGAGAGAGAAAATAAAATAGAAGAGAGAAAAAAACCTAACGTAGGATATATTCAGAGGAAGAGAGGAGAAGAGAATTTGTGACTAAAGTAATACATTTTGTACTAATGGAAAGGAACCGCTTTAATCAGCATAGGAAGAAAATAAGTCAGTTGATTGAGTCCATTGTGAACAAGAATGTATTTCATGGAGGAAAACAAAAATCACCTTAAAATTATGTCAGTTGAGCTCTGACAAGGTCTATGAGCCCTTGGGTTGGTTGCAGCACTTCTTAAGATAAACTAACATGTCCTTGGACAGTATCCATAAGGTAACAGATCTACACAGTCTCATTTATGCCAGAGTTTCCACTGCTCCTTCCAGAGATGCTTCCTCTTTTCTCTGGTTTCTCAGATTGTCAGACTAGGGAACCTCAGCATTAGCTGGATGCTCACAGCTTCTCTATAGAAGTTTCCACTGAAATGAGCTAAAAATAACCATATGAAAGGAAAATCATGGGCTGTATCTTTAGAAAGTACTAACATCATTTTCCTCATTTTATGGGTGAGGAAATTGAGATCCAGAGAAGTTAAGTGGCTAGAGCTAGGAAATGAGAAACTGTCAATGAGGACCTGAATCACCTTCTTTTCTGTAAAGCTCTGGGTGTAAAAGTCACCACTTTTTTTTAAAAACTAAAGTTTTACTTTGTTATATCCTAGAGATATAACCTATTTCATAATCTGTGTTTGTTTAGAAACAAAAAAGTGGATCCTAATATTAATAATTACATTTTCAGGAAAAATAAAATCTGAAAAATTACCACTGTTATCATGATATAGATCAGTGTTCTTCAACCTTTCTTACCTCATGCCACACTTGAACATCTATAATTAAACTTCCACAGCATACTTAAATTATGTTGATCAAAAAAAAAAAGAGTAAAAAAAAGAATTATTGTGCTTTGAAATTCTTTCAAAAATAATTTAATAAATGGTCTTTAAAAATTTTTGTGGCACACCTAAGATCTTCTTACAGCACACTGGTGTGCGAGGCACACTTGCTGAAAATCACTGATACGGACAGATAGATAGCACTATTCACAATAGACAATCTCCTTAGGATGGGAAGACTAACTTAGCTCATTCAGGTGCTTAGGATCTTTGCATAATGTGATACCTGGGATGGCATATTTGTCTGATTCTTCTAGAACATATAATTGAGTGGCCTGTCCAGCTTCCTTGGCAAACAAAGTTAAGTTCTTCTATGTTGGGTCCTAGCCTTACTTTGTAGGCATTTTCCTCCTATTTTTCTTTTAAAGGACTTGTGTACCATCAGTTTTAGTCAATTCAGTTTTCTTAGTCACCCCAAAGCCCTAGCTGCTCAGCAGAGGAGGGGGCAACCCAGCTGTTATCACATCAAAGCAGTGGTCCCCGACTTTTGTCATTCACATGCTTGGGTGCTTTATTTTTCCTCTGGACGACCTGGTAAACTGGAAGGAGGAAAAAGGTTTAGATCTCTGGAAGGAACAATAGAAATATTCTGGGTCAGACATCTGATTCTTGGTAGATATCTTGGTTTGTGAATAATGTTTCTGAGATCCTGTGGTTTATTGTGAGAAACACCATTAAAAGATGCAAAGGACATTGTACTCTCTTGATTTGTCATGCACCAGCAGAATCAGCATCACTTGGGAGATTTTTGGGAATGCAGTATGCTGGGTCTCAGACACCATGGAATTAGAACCTGAATTTGAACAAATCCTTGGATGATTCAATAGAATGTGTGCTAAAGTTTGAGAACAGCTGTGGCACTGGGGAAGTCTACACTTGTCTCTCTTTACCTTCACCTGTCATTGCTGGGTCCCATGTTCTTTGTCCAAGACATGAGCCCTTTCCAACCATTTCCTTTTCTACTCCACTCACCTGCACCTGTTCTCTCACTTCCCTGTCCTGCCCATCCACCACCAGCCCCCTTCTGCTTAAGTCTTTAGAATCCAGTTTGATGTGAAATATCACCATATAATGTCCTCGTTTTTCTAGAAAATGCTCACACTTTAATGAGAATCTTTTCCAGGTAGGGGCCATCCATTCTTCATTGTTTTCTATATAACTCAAGACAAAAAGTAAGAGTCAGATTTTCCTTCACATATTAATATCATGGATGCTTCTACATCACACTCATTCTAGAACTTTACTTTTGAGGGTTTCTTATACAAGGCACAGAAAAGCCCAATAAATTTGTTGATATTAAAATTAAGAACTTAGCTTCAACAGAAGACAACAAAGAAAAAACAAAGAAACAGAGCTTTAAAATGCATTCACCACCCAGGATTAGTGTCTAGAGTATATAATGAGGCCCAATGTACTGATAAAAAAGAAAAAGAAAATCCTAAGGTCAGGCGTGGTGGCTCACACCTGTGATCCTAGCACTCTGGGAGACCCAGGTGGGAAGACTGCTTGAGATCAGGAGTTTGAGACCAACCTGAACAAATGTGAGACCCCATTGCTACTAAAAATAGAAAAATTAGCCAGGAGTGATGGTGGGCACCCATAGTTCTAGCTACTTGAGAGGCTGAAGCAAGAAAATCACTCAAGCCCAAGAGTTTGATGTTGCTGTGAGCTATGATGCCACAGCACTCCACCCAGGGTGACAGAGTAGGACTCTGTCTCAACTCCCCCCCGAAAAACCCCAAAACAAAAATGCCTGAAGATGAAGGAAGTGAGTAATAAAGATATGGAAGCAATGCACAGGCCAAGAGTGTGAATGTCCCACAAAAATATGGAAGGAGGTTCAGCCACACAGGTAATTAGAGAAATCTATGCCAAACCATGGTAAATGGCATTTCATACCCAAGTAAGAAGTTGAATAATATCAAGTACAAATGATAGATAATATGGAATCTTAGGCTCCCGGTGAGAATATAAATGTTTGTGACCACTTGAAAGAGCAATTTGACAGTATCTAGTCACATTAAAGAACCCCATGACTATAAGAGGCTGAGGTGGGAGGATTCTTTAAGGCCAGGAGTTCAAGACCAGCCTGAGCAAGAGCCAGACCTCATCTCTAGTAAAAATAGAAAAAATGGGCTGGGTTTTGTGGTGGCTGCCTGTAGTCCCAGTTACTTGGGAGGCTGAGGCAGAAGGATCACTTGAGCCCAGGAGTTTGAGGTTGCGTGAGCTAGGCTGATGCCACAGCTCTCTAGGTTGGACAAAAAATAGGTTGAGACCTTGTCTTAAAAAAAAAAAAGAAGAAGAAAAAGAAAAAAGAAAAAGAAGCCCTTTTATTATGACCAAAGAGTTCCTCTGCTAGATGAGTCTAGAGCACCCAGATACACAAGAAGATATGCATAAAAATGTTCACTTGAGTGATGTCTAAAATGAGACAAATTAGAAATGACTTAATGTGGGGGGAGCAGAGCAAGATGGCCAACTGGAGGCAGCTTCCAAAGAGGCTCCTGTCCAAAAGGAAAAATAACTTCCAGAAACTGCACAATTAAGCTGAAGACTGGGAGCACAGCCGAGAGAGAAGTGATAACTGCAGGTCATCTCTGCTGAGGCAAGCTGTGACTCCAAGAAAGAACGCTTCAGGTACAAAATTCATCTGAAAGGAAAAGTGTCTGTCCCCTCTCCCAAGAAAGCTGTGGGTTTTTGCTTTTCTGTTTCCTTGCTTTTTCTCTTCTATTCCTCCTGCAGATTTTCTACAGAAAAGCGGTGAACTGTGGACCTCTTGTCTCACCCCATGGGAGAGTGCTGTGGGAAGTAGGGTCTGCTTTCCCCAGAATGACCCTGATGTGACTCTGAACACTCTCTTGCTAGGCAGAAAAACTGAACTAAAGTTTCCCCCACCATTCTGAACTTATAATACACCCTTCCCCCTTACCTAACGAACGAGAAGCCTAACCCCCGCTGAGACTGAGGGAGGAGGTTCTTGAGCAGCACCACACCCCCTGCCTGCCAGAACAAGCGCCCCCACCAGCAAAAGACTGGGGGTGGGGCTGCAGCAAGCCTCCTTCCCTCCAGCCAGGGAATCCGCCTGCAACCGCCAGGCCTCTGCAGGCCTGCCCCCGGCCAGGAACTCCCCCAGTGACTGCGGGGTGCTTGCCAGGCCTCCGCAGGCTCACCCTCAGCCAGGGACTCCCTTGGCAACTGTGCAGGCCTGTGCCTGGCACTCACAGGGCCTCCACAGGCCTGCCTTCTACCAGGGACTTCATTGGTGACACAGGCCTGCCCCCCAGCCAGGAACTCTCCCCTGGCAGCTGTGTGGCCCTGCGGCCTGTGCTAACCAGGTTTCTTCAGGCCAGCCTTCTGCCAGGGACTCCACTAGAGACCGCCAGGCCTCTGCAGGCCCACCCCCGGCCAGGAACTCCCCCAGGGACTGTGCAGTCCTGCTCCCTGTGCTAGCTGGACCACCACAGGCCCACCTTCTGCTAGGGACCTCGCAGGTGACCACCATGCCTCTGCCAGGGCCACCCCAGCCAGGAACTTCCCATGCCACCATGCAGCCCTGTGCCCCGTGCTTGACTGCCTTCTGCCAGAACTCTTCCGGTGACTGCCAGGCCTCCACAGGTCTGCCCCCAGCCATGGACTCCCCAGTGAATGCACGTACCTGCACCTGGCACCTGCAGGGCCTCTGCAAGCCTGCCCCTGGCCAGGAACATCCCCCCCATGACTGCACCTGCTGGGCCTCAGCACGCCTGCCCCTGGCCAGGGACTCCAGGAGCCTCACAACCTACATCCTCCCTCCCATACCCTCCCTGTCTCTGCACCAGCCCCACTCATCTGGCCAGGAACTTCAGAAGCCATGGGACCAGGGCCCTCCCTCTGGAGCCCTCCCTGCCTCTGCGTGGAGCCCTCAGCCTGGTCAGAGACTGCTGGAGTCGTGGGCTCTCTTTGCCAAAGTCACTGGGTGCCTGACATCCCAGAACTGTGTGCATCATCCCCCACCCTGCTGCTGGATCCGGGGGAGCCACACTTTGGGAGCTGCTCCCGCAGTCAGAACTCCCTAGGTGGAGCAGTCCCAGAGGAGCTACACAGGGTCACAAAGTTCCAGCAACAATAGAGTGACCCCCACCGGGGTCTAATCTTGGAGAGACCGCTTCCCAACTCTGAGGACAGCCAGAGGCAATGGTGAAAAACAATCACGGGGCGGAATCAATGAAAAAACTCTGGCAATATGAATAATCAGAGTAGATCAACTCCTCCAGGGAACAACAAGGCAGACACAGCACAAGATCCCTTTCATAGGCAAATGGCTGAGATATCAGAAATAGAATTCAGAATCTGGATAGCAAATAAGATCATTGGAATGGAGGAAAAGATGGAATTTTAGAATTTCAAGCAGTAATCCAAAAGATGACCCAAAAGATGTCTCAAGAATTCAACAAATTCAAAGACAAAATGACCAAAGATTTTGACACATTAAGATCAAAGATCTGAGAAATACAGTAGAATCTCTCAGTAACAGAATGGAACAAGCAGAAGAAATCTTGGGAAGACAAAGCTTTTGAACGCTTCCAAACCTCCAAAGAGGAAGAGAAATGGAAGGCAAAAACAGATCACTCTCTCAGAGAGCTCTGGGATAATTTGAAGAAAACCAATATTCACCTCATAGGGATCTCCAAAAGTGATGAAGAGGCTTCACAAGACACAGAGTCTCTTCTTCATGAGATTATGAAAGAGAACTTTCCAGACATGCCAAGAGATTCTGAAATTCAGATAGCAGACAGTTTCAGAACTCCAGCACAACTCAACCCAAATAAGACATCCCCCAGACACATTATAATCAATTTCACTAAAGTTAATATGAAGGAGAAAATTCTGAAAGCTGCCAGACTTAAGAAAACCATTACCTACAAAAGGAAGAAAATTAGAATAACTGCAGATCTCTCCGCTGAAACCTTTCAAGCTAGAAGAGGGTGGTCATCAACTTATAATGTCCTAAAACAAAATAACTGTCAACTCAGGATCCTGTATCCAGCTAAGTTTCATTTATGATGGAGAAATTAAATACTTTAATGACATCCACATGCTGAAGACATTTGCCATAACTAAACTAGCTCTCTAGGATATTCTCAGATCTGTCTTCCATAATGACCGGCATAATCCGCCACCACAAAAGTAAACCCACTCAGAAACTTTTGATTAAATTCCAACTTCCACAGTTGTGAAAGGATTCAAAATATCTACTAGACTTTCAAGAGGCTTATCAATATTCTCAATTAATGTGAATGGGTTAAATTGTCCTCTAAAGAGGCACAGATTGGCTGACTGGATACAAAAACTCAGGCCAGATATCTACTGGCATACAAGAATCTCATCTTACCTTAAAAGAGAAATACAGACTCAAGGTGAAGGGATGGTCATCTCCAGGCAAATGGAACACAGAAAAAAAGCAGGTGTTGCAATCCTATTCGCAGATACAATAGGCTTTAAACCAACTAAAATAAGGAAGGATAAGGATGGACACTTCATATTTGTTAAAGGTACTACTCAATATGATGAGATTTCAATTATTAATATTTATGCACCCAACCAGAATGCACCTCAATTTATAAGAGAAATGCTAACAAACATGAGCAAC
>CAUYON010181116.1:0-10796 GCA_963573935.1 Arctocebus calabarensis
TAAATACACAAGTAGTAAAGTTTCTGTTTGCATACTGATTTAATGGTAAGCACGTTGGGGGTTATGAACTTAAATACTGTAAAACCTGGCTAATACAGATCTATGAAATTGTTACAGTAGCTTATAGAATAAATCTTAAAACAATTTTTATGTACTGTAATTTTAGTCAAGTTAATGAAAAATAATAAAATACTACAAATTAAAGGGAGAAAATAAGTCTAACTTTGTGATTTTTTTCTCTTTATTTAAAAAATTAATTATACAATTTAGGCTTATAGTAAAAAATTCAAACAGTATAAGAAGGTGTACATATAAGTCATTTCCTCATTCCCCAGTCCTACTCCCAGGAGTTTGGTTATCTTTCTAAGTGTTCTGTTGATAAGCATAAGTATTTTTCATTTAAAAAAAACACATGGAATCATTTTTTAAAAAAATCATATTTCATGGATATCTTTTGACATCACATTCATATCTGTTTCCTTCTTTTTTTGAGACAGTCTTACGTCGCTCTCAGTAGAGTGCTGTTGCGTCACAGCTCACAGCAACTTCAAATTCCTGGGCTTAAGTGATTCTCTTGCCTCGGCCTCCTAATAGCAGACTACAGGCACCTGCCACAACGCCTGGGTATTTTTTGTTGTGGTTGTCATTGTTTAGCTGCCCCAGGCTGGGTTCAAACCTGCCAGCCTCAGTGTATGTGGCTGGCGCCATAACCACTGTGCTACAGGTGCCGAGCCTGCTTTGTTCTTTTTAAAGACTGCGAAGTTGACTTAACCAGCTGCCTAAAGATGCATTTGGATTGATCCCAGTATTTTATATGTACCAACATCATTATATACTAGAACACCGAATGGGAGTGGGTGAGTCCTAGGAAACATCCTCTCCTAAAAGTTTACATTTTTCATTGACTAGACATGATTTGGATAGACTTTTGAAAGCCGTCTGGCCAGGCTGGGAGGTGAACTTAGAGTTCACAATCTCACTGCTACTATAAGAACAAGGTCATTTCTATGGTAGTTCAAAAACAATGATTTCATTACACCCTAATGCTGTCTCAGGTGAGTAACTGCAAATCACTTCAAACAGAAGGGTAGCTTATGTGTAAAAAAAGTCGCTGCCACTTCATGTAGAGAAAATATCTAAAGTATCTGAGTAAACAGAAAAATACATGATTTCATCACAAGCTTTTATACTCACTTGGTATCAATAAAATGGTCCAAAATAAACGTGAAGACCATGGCAAGTTACAGCTGTGTTAATGATGGAATGTGGTATTTACTGTTTAAATTCAGCTGGAAGAATCCCCTTATAAGGAAGATGGGAAATAAGAAGCTTATGTGCACTATTTCTAGACTGTATTTCTCTTTGGGAAAATATGAACGACTCATCAGATTTTTGGTATTATTGTTACAACCTTTTCCTTTACCTCTGCGTCATGGTGATGAACTAAAGATCTTATTTTCTGGGTACACTCTTCTCCATATAACAGGAAAAACAATGAACCTCTAGTGAAAGGCTGTGTAGCTGAACAGCCTTCCATTTTGAGGCAGTTATTTATGTTCTGAAATAATGTAAGTGCTCGAAGAAGAATCTCCTTTGCTATGTGGCCATCATAAAGGGAAAGGAATGACGAATCCACCTGAAAGAGGAAAACAATGAGTAGTAACATTTTCCACATGTATTTTCACATTTCACTGCATTAAATGTTTTACATTTTCAAAATTTCATAGAAAATTAACCCTAACATTGCATAATTTAAGTGTATAAAACTTTATGCACCCTTACATTCATATACTGATGAAAAAAAGTAGTTTTGTGTTTTAGTTGAAAAATATAATTTCATTGGAATCCCAGAATGTAGTCATTTCCTTTATAAGACCCATCACACAGTTTTCATAGTAACTTATTAATTCATCAATCAAAAATTGTTCACATAGTACAGTGTACAGAGCTGGGAACACAGATGAGATGAATAAGACAGCCTCTTTTCTGTAGAAGTTGAGCTCCATTCCATCTCAGCATCACTTCTGCTTCCTTCAGAACGTATCACAGCGTTTAATCATCTTGTTACATAGTTTTGTCTTTCCTCTGGACCACAGAATGCATGTAGGGGCGTGGTGTCATGCTATGCTAACTGGGGTGTCTTGGCACTCAACCCAGCTTCTAGCAGCTACTGGTGACTCAGTACTGCTATTTCTATGGATAATAGGATATATGTTAACAAAAAATGGTCCAGTATAAAAGAAGTGACAGCATAAGTGCACACAAAATTTGGTACAGATTATAATTTATTGTTGCAAGAGAGAATTTAAAAAATCCTTTTAAAAAGTTAAAATATGCTCATTAGGGCATTTATATATGGAAAAAAGAACAAAAAGACCACCTTTAATACTGTTTCTCAGAGATAACCCTGTTAACATGTTAGGATAAATTCTTCTAGATCAGTTCATCCAAATCTATGTGTGAATTTACAAAATAAATATGTAAACTAATTACTTGGGCACCGAGTAGTCCTTCTGTCATGGCTGGATTTTCAGACAAATTCAAAAGCAGTTTCAAAACTTGAACCTGAAATAATCAGAATATTTGTTTATTTCAGACCAGCAAGCATGCATTTTCTTCCCCAGACATGCTGTCTTCTCACCATGATCCCCTTTTTCTTTTAAAGTCCTGCGGATGTTTCCAGGACTGGCTCACATTCTCTCTATTCATCCTACTTAAAAGGTTTCTTTCTCTCTGAACTCTTGTAACACTTGGCCATTCTCAGGACGTGCAGAGTCATTTAAACCTTATTTTTTCAATTACACTGTTAGGGAGATAGAGGGAGACATTACTACAAATGTCTTTACAGTCCACTCTAGACTCAAGTACACTAACATATTAGTAAGCTTAATGTAAATAAAATTTTTTTTTTTCCTTAGAGAAAGGGCCTCACTTTGTGGCTCAGGCTAGAGTGTAGTTGTGTGATCATAGCTCGCTGCAACCCTGAATTCCTTGGCTCAAGCAAGCCTCCTGCCTCAATCTCTTGGGTAGCTGGGACTACAAGTACATGCCACCATGCCTGGCGAAGTTTTTTTTTTTTTGTAGAGACAAGGTCTTACTAACTTTTCCAGGTTGGCTGAAATTCCTGGCCACAAGCAATTCTCTTGCCTTGGACTCCCAAAGTACTGGGATTACAGGTGTGAACCAGTGTCTGGCCAATAAATGATCTTAAAAACTCTTGTAAGAGTCTAGTTTGGGGTAGAGGGAAGCAGGAGAGGGGGGGAGGGAGGACGACTGGCAGGAGGGAGGGCATACGTAAGGCGGGATCTCAATGTGCACAACATGAGGATGTATAACACAATCCCTGAGTGAAGGGCTTTTCTACAAATGGAACTTTACCCTAGAAAGTGAGAACAATGTAACCTAAAAATTTGTACCCTCATATTAATTTGAAAAAACAATAAAAAAATTAAAAACTCTTGAAGCCCAGTTCATTTCTACTTAAAGCATTAAAAATTTTGGAGCAGTTAATTACCAAGATTAAATAAATAACTATATGGCTGTTTTTTTTTTTAGTGAGTTACTATGAATCTCTGAGATTATCTTTATGTGAAAAATGTTTTATAATCATGTAAATAGGCACAGTGATATGAATAAGCAAACAAATGCTATTTAATAGCTGACTAGCTAAAATATCAGTATTCTTGTCACAATTGAAAAATTGGAAGTAAGAACATTCAAATATGTCAGGGGCAGTAGCTCATGCCTGTAATCCTAGCACTCTGGGAGGCCAAGATGGATGGATTGTGTGAGCTCATGAGTTCAAGACCGGCCCGATCAAGAGTGAGACCCCGTCTCTAAAAACTAGTCAGGTGTTTTATTGGGCAATGTAGTCATAGTTACTCGAGAGGCTAAGGCAAGAGAATTGCTTGAGTCCAAGAGTTTGAGGCTGCTATGAGCTATGTATGATGTCATCGCACTCTACTGAGGACAACAAAGTGAGACAGGCGCCCAGTTAAAAAAACATTGTTTTTTATTTTTATTTTTTTATTGTTGGGGATTCATTGAGGGTACAAGAAACCAGGTTACACTGCTTGCATTTGTTAGGTAAAGTCTCTCTTATAATCGTGTTTTGCCCCCCAAAGATGTGGCACACACCAAGACCCCACCCTCCTCACTCCTTCCCTCTGCTTTTTTTTTTTTTTAATTGCAAAGGCAGTAGATCCTTACTATAGACTTTTTTTTTTTTTAATATAGAAAAGCACGAAGAGAAAGGAAATTTACCCATATTTCCATGACCAGAAATGATCGAGTTTAGATGTTTTTCTTCTGGTCTTTAACTGTGGACACATCCTATATACTTATAATTCCTTTGATCATGCTAATTTATTAAGAAGGACATAAGGCTTTGCTTAATTTTATTGTTTTTATCAACTATTCTTTTATTTTGATAAAGTAAATATATAGTCATGATAAAAATGTTTAAGTAGTGTAGAAGGGAACAAGGTAAAAACAAAAGCCACTATCCCGTCAACCCATCCCACTCTCCAATGATAACCACTGGTAAGATTCCTTGTATAAACACTTTTTCACACACATGATCTCTTAAGGTGAAAGAGAAAAGAGTCTGCTGATCCTTCTTTAATGCACTCCCTGGGGGTCACTGCCAGATCTCATCTGGCCTGACTGGCTGTCAGCAATACCAAGAATTAAGTCTTAAGAAAAGACACCTAGTTCCAATGTCAGTGAAGTTTTTTTTTTTTTTTCTTTTTTCTGTTTTTGGCTGTGGCTGGGTTTGAACCCGCCACCTCCGGCATATGGGGCCCTACCCCTTTGAGCTACAGGTGCCGCCCGTCAGTTAAGTTTTGATTAGGAAACAGGTATAAAAGTTATGAAATAGGATGGTCCTAAACCTATGAAATAAGCCTGGGTGATATTAATAAAACCTAAAAAGATTCATTAGTAGTCAAAGAGGGCAGGTATACAACCAGGGAATAGCAATAGCAATAGCAATATGGTGTACTGTACTAAAATTTAATGTTGCTATCCTCTGTAGAAGAGAGTTAAATATGAGAGAGAAATATATGAAGTACAACTATAGATTAAATACATATATGTATTTAGGTTTGAAACCATACTAAGGCTTCTATTTTTTTTTCCTCTTGTCGCATGCACCATCTTGTGGTGACATTAGGACATTTATTTTAAGCCATTTGATTTGTTCTCATTGCAGATGCAGTATACACAGTTTACTTATATTAATCTTTAACTATTTATATTTAGTTATGAATCAGTGGTGTATGCAAAAGGTTATTAGAGTACACTGAGGTCCCTGACTTGAGCAAATAACATATTTTACAAGTCCTTTTAGCGGTTATTTACTAAGAAAATACTTAAAATGGATACATTTTCCCACTGACGAATGACTATCCAAAAGTTTATTTGCAAGCTAGAACTTTAAACTCAATTTTTATGGAGAATCAATGTTGTGATTAGTGGCTATGTACTAAGACAGACCAAAAAAGCAAATTTTCTATCCCAGAAATATTATTCTAGTCAACGTAAGGGAAAAACACAACGCAATAAAACAAAAATAGAATATGCTATTGTGGTGTGAGTCACCTTTTAAAAAGTCATACCATGTCTGAGACAGATATATATAGCCCCAAGGCCAGACTTGCCTAGCTCTGAACTCAAGTGTTCCTCCTGAGGTTTGAATAAAGCAGCTGTAGAGTCAGTTGGAGGATTCTCCTACAGTGGCCAACACCATGGAGTAGAGAGGGAGGAGCTTCCCTGGGGCCTCAGGGGCCGGAAGCCATCTTGCTCCACTGGAGAAAGAGATGTTGATGGGTGGATGCATGTTGGAAATTGCTAAGGGGATGCAGCAATATTGCTAGAGGCATACCTGTTTTTACATTTAATTTTGAATGCCTTTGGGTACATCTTGGACCAGATCCAAATAAGTTTGCTGCTAGAAATGTGAAAAGCCTATGTACAAGTACATCAGAAACATAAAAGCAGGATTTCAGCAAGGCTCTTATGTAAACATATCCTGATAACCTCAGGAATAACTGCAGTGATGGTGGGTATTTGAAGTATGGCTTCACAACTAGTCCTTCTAAAATGCTTGTGACATTTTGGTATTAAATTGCCCTGGAGAATACAGACCAATATGGTAAAACCCTGATGAACAACTGCCCCAGAGAATACAGACCAATATAGTAAAACCCTGATGAACAATCAACTCATCTGAACTTTTTACTAGCCTACATTCTATTTTACGCTATCTTCTCTTGAAAAATGGCAAGTGTGACACTGCACACTAATATGAAAGATTTACTCAAGAGACTTTCATAGGTTGTCTCCCGAGTCCTTGCTTCATCTATCTGTTGCCCCTATATCTGCGTAACTGGACAGAGTGATGCACTGAGACATCTTTCACATATTCAATTCACTTCATTTACTACAAATAATGGCTAAATTAAATAATCATTTTGTGAACACTGAGATAAGCAAAAAATTCAACTAACCATTGCTATTATTCAAAGACTCCTTTTAATCAAATTGTTCCTATGTCTGGTAGGGGGAAGCTAGCTAATTTGCTTCAGTAAAAGGTAATTGTCAAAAGCCAACTCAACATCAATCTACTGATAAGGGAGATAACAGATGATTTTCACGTGTTAATTTTGCAGTGCACTATTAGGGGCTAAAAATTATATACTTTCTTAGACCTAATGTGAACCTTGATTAAATTTCCTCTTTATTGAGTGACATCAACTTAAGGTAGGTAGCCTGGAAATTCAATTTCAATCTTAAAATCTTGATGTAGTAACTCTTAGTACATCATGTAATAACTGCTTCATACCTTGGTGCTTCCATTTCCAGTAAGCAACACCTGGAACAGATCTGTAATGTAACTGCGAAGCATGTGTTGGTGGTCGTTGGTAACAGTCATGTTTGTTAACAATCTTAGTCCTGCCAGCTGCACAGCCGAGTTCAGGGGACCAGAGAAGACATCCTCACAGACTTGATTGATATATATCTGAAGGCAGGGAGGAGGAAAATGAGCATCTTAGAATCCCCCAAATTCTTCTATTAAATACTTTTCTGCACAGATTAGGAATAGGGTTATTGTTCAAGATGGAACTAGCGCCTCAGAAAATACACTTTTATCTGGTGTCCAAATTTTGGTAGCTTTTAATTTTCTTTTACCTCTTTGGCTGCAGACAAATTTAATAACATTTTTAAAGCTGACTTGGATAATGCCAGGCATTGTACTTACCTTATTACAAATATATCTCACTTAATCCTGAAGATTACCTAAATTAGATGTGTGCTATTATGACCATCTTACAAAGACTTTAAAGCCTTCAAGGATCTTGAGTTCCCTGCCCAGTGTCACCCAGCAGGTGGGGAAAGCAATGTCCAAGTCCAGAGATCATTCTCTCAATAGCAGTGGCCTCCCTCTCGCTGGGGGCCTCCCAACTTAGTCCACTTTTCTATTTTAAACTATCAGAGCACATCACCATCAGGCAAGATGCATGGGGCCATACTGCATCACTGTAAGTATCTTAGGAGTAAAGTCTAGAGAGCTACATTATGTTAGAAGTAAAGAATAGAGGATAATGTGAAATAGAATTTTTCTTTAGAATTAATTCTATCAAAAGTAAGCAGAGCAGGCTTGGTGCCCATAGCTCAGTGGGTAGGGTGCCGGCCACATACACCTAGGCTGGCAGGTTCAGGTTTGAGCTTGGCCCCGGTCTGCTAAACAGCAATGACAACTGCAACAAAAAAATAGCCGGGCATTGTGGCGGGTGCCTGTAGTCCCAGATACTAGGGAGGCTGAGGCAAGAGAGTCACTTAAGCCAGTGGTTCTCTACCTTCTTAATGCCTCCTAATGCCGTGACCCTTTAATACAGTTCCTCATGTTGTGGTGACCCCTAATCATAAAATTATTTTCATTGCTACTTCATAAGTATAATTTTGCTACTGTTATGAATTGCAATGTCAATGTTTGATATGCAGGATGTATTTTCATTGTTACAAAGGGGTCGCGATCCACAGGTTGAGAACCACTGGCTTAAGCCCAAGAGTTGAGGTTGCTGTGAGCTGTGATGCCATAGCACTCTACTGAGGGCGATATAGTGAGACAAAAAAAAAAGGGGGGGGGCAAAACATGATTGTAAGAGGGCCTTTACTTAACAAATGCAATCAGTGTAACCTGGTTTCTTGTACCCTCAATGAATCCCCAACAACAATAACAAAAAAAATTAAAAGCATTTTATAATTATGAATAAATTACTTTAAATGAAAAAAAAAGTAAGCAGAGCAAAATTTTACTTGGTCCAATATTCTCCTTACTTACCTACATATATGTACATAATGTACTACTGGCAAAAAGTAATGTAATGCCAGTAGTACTCAACAGAACTAAACCAGTGTGATGAAATGGAAATCTGAAATTCTGTTTTCTATGTCTGGCCATGATCTATCCAGCTTGGAAAAATTATGTTTCACAGATAATTGGTATTTACCTAACTAAATGTGAACTTCCCCAAAATTTCTAACTGGCAAAATTTCCCCCCTAATTTGTAGGAATAAAAAGTTACCAATTGTCCCATAAACCATTATTAATAAAAAAAAAAATCCCCAAATGTATCCATGTTACCATATAAAGTAATGGCAGTAAAGCAAAGACTTAATATGATTTCAACATCTAAATTACATTTAAAAGTCAACTGGCTTTCTGAGGTCACAATTTCCTTACACATCCACCCTTTAAAAACATGGCATTTTCTTTAGTTCTTTATAAATCATATAAATAAAAAAAAATCTTTTCATAAGATATGGATGTCTTTCAAAGCATTTCTTAAAATGTGTAGAATACTTACATCCTTATTATATCTGAATCTTTTCATCATTTCACAATTCTCATAACAAGATAAGCAAATGGGTGAGCTCAGTTATTAGAAGAGCTGTGCCCACCTCATCTTGCTTCTTTCTTTTGGAATTCTCTCCTTCACCAGCTCTATCTATAGAAACCTTAGACATTCTTTTTTTTTTTTTGGAGACAGAGCCTCAAGCTGTCACCCTGGATAGAGTGCCATAGCCACAGCAACCTCCAATTCGTGGGCTCACGCGAGTCTCCTGCCACAATGCCCGGCCATTTTTTGATTGCAGCTGTCAGTGTTTGGCGGGCCTGGGCCGGATTCGAACCTGCCAGCTCAGGTGTACGTGGCTGGTGCCTTAGCTCGTTGAGCCACAGGCGCCGAGCCAAAACTAGACATTGTTAAGAAGTAGGTAAGACTCCACTTCTTTTTTTTTTTTTGTAGACACAGAGTTTCAATTTATTGCTCACTGTAGAGTGCTGTAGCATCATACAGCTCACAGTAACTTCAAACTCTTGGGCTTAAGGCAGCGGTTCTCAACCTGTGGAATGCGACCCCTTTGTAACAATGTAAATACATCCTGCGTATCAGACACTGACATTACGATTCATAACAGTAACAAAATTACAGGTGCCCCCCACAAAGCCCAGCTATTTTTTTTGTTGCAGTTGGCTAGGGCCAGGTTTGAACTGGCCACCCTCGGTATTTGGGGCCGGTACCCTGCCCACTGAGCCACAGGCGCCATCCAAGACTCCACTTCTTTTTTTTGTAGAGACAGAGTTTTACTTTGTCGCCCTCGGTAGAGTGCCTGGCATCACACAGCTCACAGCAACCTCTAAATCCTGGGCTTAGACGATTCTCTTGCCTCAGCCTCCTGAGTAGCTGGGACTACAGGTGCCTGAAATAACGCCTGGCTATTTTACTGTTTTGCAGTTCAGGCAAAGCTGGGTTTGAACCTGCCACCTTCGGTATATGGGGCCAGCGCCCTACTCGATGAGCCACAGGTGCCGCCCAAGATTCCACTTCTTATACAAACTTTCAGCTCAGATCTTTCTACAAAGCCCCAAATTACTTACATTTTTCCTTATGGCAGCTCCTCATAGTCCATCTTGAATTACAGTTACTTTTGGATTTGCCTTATCCCTCCTTCTATGATGTGAATCAAGTTTGAGAACTCTTCCTTGAAAAAGTCCTACATACCTTATTGTTGAATATCACTATGGTCACATTCAAAGTACACCCCTTGGCTACCTGGTGACCATAGTAATATTCAGCAATGAGGTATGTAGTACTTTTTCTAGGATGAATTTGTGAACTTAAGCATCAGACCTTGTATGATGACTGTGTTGATGGCCATTCCAGAAGGAGTTCAAAAATTGCTTTGAAGGTGCATAGCTTCCTAAAGTGAATACCTTGAAGGTGCCTGTAGTGATATTCAGCAATGAGATATGTAGCACTTTTCCTAGGATGAGTTTGAGAACTTAATTGTCCAACCTCGTATCTTTCTTAGAAAAAGAGTTGTATCATATGCATTCCTAAACTCCAGATCACAGAACAGGAATTCAATAAATGTAGAACTGAATTAACATAATTTTCAAATTTATTGTGTCTTTCCGTTAATGTTTATCTAACTCTGGCCTGGTCCCTTTAGCACTCTTGGATTAAACTGAACCCCGAATTTTAAAGTTTAATTGCACTTCTTACTGGCTGGTTGAGGGTCCTCCTTCTACCTTCTTCTCTGTTCCTCTAAAAGTAATTCTTTTTTTTTTTTTTTTGAGACAGAGCCTCAAGCTGTCACCCTGGATAGAGTGCTGTGACATCACAGCTCACAGCAACCTCCAATTCCTGGGCTCAAGCGAGTCTCCTGCCTCCGCTTCCCAAGTAGCTGGAAGGGAATTCTTTGTGTGTGTGTGTGTTTGGCTGGGGCTG